>JANRGW010022951.1:0-67126 GCA_024733675.1 Psilopsiagon aymara
CCCCCCCCCCCCCCCCCCCCGTGGCTTCTTTCTTCATATATGATCAGTAAAATGCTGTTATGCATTTCCATTGCACTTCCTGGCCACAAATGAAGGCAGCCTTTTTCAGATATTTGCAGTTCTTCAGAGAGCCTCTGAATTTCCTAAACCTCTCCAGGCTTTTTTATTCAAACCAACTCTCAAGTTCTTCTATACATACAGGCCAGGAGTTACAGTGCTGTATTGAGTCAAAGAAAAGCATTTGCCCCTTCAGAAAAAAAGTTAAAATGAAAGGATAAAGCTGGTTGGGTACCCATGTTACTTTCTGACTTATCTTCCCCATCTGGTGACACTGACAAGAGCTGTGTCATAATTAGAAAGGGAAGGAAGTTTTCATTTTTAGATTAGTTTTGGAATCCAGAATCCTCTTCAAAAACATGAGCTTTCTTCAAAATGAGGAAATATATATGTGAATGATGTAAAAACATTCCACTTATGCAGGGAAAGATTGCTGAGAAAAGGCCCCTTATAAACGGAGGTTTTATTAAAAAATACATTGCTAACAAGTGGCAAAAATATCAGAAGAAATGCTGAGCATTAGAAAATCAATACTGCTAGGCTGCCTCTCCTACCAAGGATCTAGCACTGGAGACTATAATTCAGGTTATTAAAGTCTTTTTTCAAGATTGACTCAAGTTCATTTTAGTAACACCAGCAGGGAACCCTGGTCTTAATATTAAGATGATCTTAATATTAAGAGTGCTAAAGACTGCAGTCTTCCAGTAGAAAAAAGTGCGTTTCTCTAGGCCCTCCTGCAAATGCAAAACTTACTGTGTATTCAATCATTAGAAAGGCCTGTCAGTGAATGGTATTTTTCCTTTAAAAAAAAACCTCATAAAAAGAACACCAAGTAATGGTCCCTCTGACTTCATTTTGCTCACATCATAAACTTTAATCATCCTCCCTTTCTTTGCACATCTCCTGGGACATATGACAACTGGGCAGATTTCTGAGACCAGCCAATGGTTTGTTATTTGAGATAAATGGTACCAACAGAGGTCTTAAAAGGAGATTATTCAGTAAGCCTTTGGAGACTTCAGGGTTCAGGACCCAGTATATTCTAATGTGCACTATGGGTCTTCCTAAGAGGACTTCTGGGAGTCCCCCTCTATTACAGCTTGCAGCAAGAGAATGAGCGATTAAATGAAAATGCTTCACAGAAGAGCAGTACTGTCTTCCAAAAACTCAGCAAAAGAAGACTTTGGAACAAAAAAGAGCATAAGGAGGGAGGGAGAAAGGTCCTTTGGGTGTGCAGAAATTTGAGAGAGCAGGATTCATTTCACAACTGTATCACAAATTTCCTTCATGATCTTGGGCAAATACTTGTGTCAGGTTTTCAGAAAAATAAAGTCAGTTCTCTTGGCTTCTTTAGATGAAATAACCAGCCAGACTTCCAAAGGCAAACTGCAACCTGGTTGTTGATCTCCCTGAAAACTTTACAAGGTGAGTTGACTTATGCTGAATGCTTTTAAATATCTGTACTCAACCTTTGAGGCTATACATCCTAAAGTGTTCACAACTGTGCTTCACTTCCACAACTGTAATGTATTATGTTCCTGAATCTATCAGCTGAGGAGAATGATTTGTAATGTCCATGAACCAGCTTTGGCACCCTTCAGATCTTGTAAGTATGCAGATTGATACAGGGTATCTGTTTCCTGGGCACCCATCCCCTACTTCTGATTTTGAGAAGAAAGGAAGTGAAATTCTACAAAGCCCAAACTCATGATCATAAGATGCCACAGATGCCAGAGTAGGTTGCTCTAAGCTCTGTGGGAAGCTTGGCCTTCAGCTCAGCCATAGGAATGAGCAGGGCACTTTTCACTCCTTTCTTTGACTGAGACAAAGCTTCCCTCTAACATGTGTCTGTGTTGAGTTCAACTATTTGCTATGCAGGTTATTATACAGCATCTCATTATAAAGCAGAGATATTTAGACCAAGATCTGACTTCCTTTCCTAAACTTGGTAATGATTTAGCAACAACAGAATACCTAACCCAACAATTCAGATTCCAATTCAGATCATCTTAATATATCTTCAAACTCCTAAAGGTGGCTTAAAATACTTTGCATCTACCATAAGGGTCTCCAGCTTGCTTTAAATTTAACTACAACATTTGGATGCATTAGGTTAACATACCTATGCTCAAGACCAAACTCCTGCTGCCCAGATCACCCTTGGAGCATTCCCTCAGGAGCACAGCGTTTCTTGAATTTACTTCTGCAGAATGATGTGGAAGCACTTTAATTCACTGCTCATTAGGGTGAGATTTGCACAGGTAATGACCTGAAATAGCTGCAAAAATTCTCTCTTCCCCCCCTCAGCTGGGGCCAGCAGAAGCTGCAAGTCAAAGGCCTTACCAGCAGGAACTTCATACCAATTGACTCTGCATTCTGCAACCATTTTTCTAAGAAATTATTGTTTTTTGTAAAATTGATGTAAAAGACCCATCAGGAGGACGTATCTGTAGTTTTCTGCAGACATGTAAGAGTAGACGGAAAGCAGATTACTAATGCTGGAGTATCATCAGCCTTAAACTCAGCAGGAAACAAACGCAACACAACATAAGGTTTAGACAAATACTTTCAGTCTTTTTCTAAGCTAAGACACAGCTATATAGGGCTGTATTCTTGTAAACACAGCCCAAGAGAGAGATAAGGAGTCTGTGCACTGACATGAGCATCTCTGGTGGAGGATCATGTATTTTTTATACACATTTTCCATAAAAATCAACAGCCTTTCTCTAGCATCCAACTCATTATCCACGCTCCCCACATCACCACATCAACATTTTATTTGAAGTATCAGTGATAGCATCCCATCAAAATTTAATAGCTGCTTTCTATAATTGAAGAGTATTAACTCTTGGTTTCACCTATGCTAAGGTTTAGCATTCCCCTTCTTTTAAAATTCCAATGATATTAAAAATAAAATACCTTTCTACAGCATGACTCAGAAATGCATAATATTCCTTTTTTCAACTCATGGTAAAGGAAACAGAAGCAAAGGCAAAAGAATTCTGTGTTCCAGTTTATAGATTTATACTGAATCTTGTATGTCAAATGCACAGGGCTTTTAAGGAAAATGTCAACAACTGTAACAGTTACATAAGATACAGTTAGAAAAATATTTTGCAAGGTAAAATGACAGTTTCTGTCACTTGAGAAAATGATTTATACTTGAGTTTTAGAATGCAAGCAGCCAACATGTGACCTGACATTTGCTAAAGGAAATCAAAGAGATGTTCAGCAAGATTACAAAAGGAAAATCGTTCTACACCAGCAGTTCCGCTCTGTAATACAGAAAGATCTGCCTAGTCTTCCTCTCAACAATATGCAAAAAAATAGAAAGAGTGGTCACAATAACAACTCTCCCTTTTGGCATTTTGTGCCTTTGCTCAGTTTATAAAGGCCATCTGGTGCTATTTATGCTGGCCTTTTTGCATTGTGTCTCATATTGTTCTTTATGGACCAGCATGATTCACATTAACTGCATGTTTTAAGTTACTCTGCAAGAGAATTTGATGGTTAAAACAGTGCATAAAGAATGTATAGCTCTTGATGTGTACATTCCAAACATGACAGAACATAGCGAAAAGGACACCAAATGCAGGGATGTCCAAATAGGAAGGATGGCAGGTCGGGTGACCCGGCTTTCATTGCTGTCTCTATTATACACTAGCTATATGACTTGAAAGGATTACACCAGCCCTTTGGGGCTCAGCTTTATCACTTGTTAAATGGAGGTCATAATTCCCTATCTCACATTCATTAATGGGTTCAATTCGATGCTAAGCAGATGGTCAATACAGATTTTATGCATCACTGAAGTAACATTTAACCTCAGAACTTAAGTGGCATATAGCTTGTGCCAGTCTCTTAGCAGTCACTCTATAAATACTATACATTCACATTACTGAAAATACTTGAGAGGCATGACTTGTAAATAGTGCTGATTTTGCTTCCCTCAAGTTACAAATCTACAGGATGACAAATGTAAAAGAACATATTCTTTAATTGCAGGGCAAAACAGGTACAAGTGCATCTTCTTGTAAAGGTTATAAACGATAAAAAAAAGAGAAAATGGTACAACTTCTGCACTGAGTGTACCGTGATTTAAATGAATCCATGAAATTATTATTTTAACATCTCAAGAATGACCATTGATAGTATCTGGAGGGATTTCAGCTTGGTGTTGGGAGAAGGGTTGTTTTTATTGGCCTCTGCCAAAAAAACCCTTAATTCATGAGTGTGACTGTCATTTACCTGTAGAAATACAACTCCAATTCAGCATAGTAATGAGTTTAAAGATGTATCTTAAAGATATTTGTAAAGACATAAATACTTACTTTGCTTACTCTGACAATCAAACAGAAGAAAAAAGCTCTTTTCAAAACATCTTTTTCAAGGTTTCTGAGGACTAATTTTAATCTTTATTGCCAGAAGTAATCTACCATGAAGAACTAAGCACCAGCAAGGAATGGATCTCCAGTGTGATTGCTATGCATACCTTGCCATTTCCTCTGCGGAGGTGACCACTCTTCACTTCTTTCATCTTCCAACTTGATTCCCCACTATGCCATTCTTTCTGTTTCAAAAAATAAAGGAGAAAAAAATGATAAAATGCATATGTTAGCATTATGAGGGGAAAAAAGTGACTAACAGTCACACAGGTATCAAATGCAGGCCCTCCAAATTCTTTTCTGCAGGTGAGGAATGTGCTCAACAGAAGGCCAGTGTCCCACTTCAGACTTACTTTGAAAGCCTTCATCGAGGGTAAATGGCGCATGAATGGCACTTTGTAAAGGGATGACTTTACCCTCAGGGAAGTACTATGACTTCAGATTTTGGAAACTACTCAATTTAGCTACCACAGACCTTGAAAGCTTTGAGTTAAAAAGGTCTCTTCTACTTCCATAGCTAAGCAATTCTAAAGAAAAGTTACCAGATGAAAATATTTCAACCTTTACTCCTGCATATCAGCCTTGTTTTCAGTCCTTTAAAACTGCTATACTGATTGGCAGCAGAAAGATTAGCTGTGCTCAGACTAATCAAGAAAGCATGGACATCAATACATTACATATCAATTATTCATAAAATGTAGTATTCAGACATTTAGTCTCAGTAGCCAGTGATACTAACATTTTCTAATAATGTTTTTGTGTCAGTAATACCGCTGCGTGCCCTTTGTGATCACAATGAAATACAAGAACCACTAATTACATATGAAAGTATTTATAATTTGGTGAAATAACTTCTGTTTTCTTGTATTGTGATAGTCATAGAACTATGAGGAATGTGAAACAACACTTGATAAATTGTTCTGGGTAATCTCACAGAAGTGAGGCTATGACTGTTCTCTGCCTATTCAGCAGACTGAATACTAAATCTATTCATGTGTTAGAGTTTCTAGTTTTCGACAGCTAATTCTGCTGATGATTCTTGAAGAAAGGTTACTTTTCTCCATAATGACCTCAAAATTTGCATATTTCAACACCCCATCAAATATCCTTGGAATATTGCTTTCCTCCCGACAAAAGACACCTCCTTTTTGGCATTTCCTAATTCGTACCGATGCCTATTCACTTCTTATTTCTATCTTCTCTTTCTATGAAGCTGTGAAGATATCAATCATGTTAATGTTATGGCTTTTATAAGCTCCCACCTCTTTTTTTAAGTTATGTCCCAGACTGATTTTCTTTCTTTTATTTTTTCCTACCTATTTCAGTATTGCTCTTTCACTCCACAGGATACCTTTATGCTTTTCCCACATTTTTCCTTTGGCAAGATTTTCCCTCTCTTTTGTTGCAGCTTCCATAATTCACCCAAGTATTAGAATAGTCTGGCTTATTTTTCTCAAAGCCACCATCTCAGCACTGCTTTATTTTGCCTTAGTGATCAGAGACAGGTTCCTCTTCTGCTCCTTTAGTGACCTAATACTTTGCTCACAATTCACCTTACTCTGAATGTGCTAGTACCTCTGTGTACCATTCTGAACAGCTGAAATAATTTATTTTAAATTGTCACTGAGTTTATTAACAAAGAAGAAAAACGCATGTGTATATTTTTCCTTAAAATAGAATATAGGTACTGTACACAAAAATAATCTTCAGCTTCAGTCACACATGTGGCCAATGGGAACCCACCAGCAGAAAAAAGTCCAGACACAAGACAGGACAGAAAAGCTACAGATAAAGAAACTGTTCAAACATGACTGCCTTAAAGCTGTATAAAGATTATATGTTGATGCAGTGCTACAGAGACTTTATAGACATGGTTTTCAGACTATTCCATTATTACAGTAGACTACAACCCTGCAGGTGTTTAGATGCGAAAAACTACTTAGTCATGTCATTGTTTTCATGATTGGATCTTAAATTCCTCCTCCAGAGAATTAATAAGAAAACCCTCACTTTTAGATTTACCACAGAAGAGCAGCAGTTGCCCAGATATACTTCTGCTGAAACATGGGAACATACAAGAAGCACCATATTAAACTTGTTCCTGTTTTATGAAATGCATTATGCCCATGCTTCAAGGACTTGAATACAGAATTCAAATTAAAGATGTTACGTATAATTCTGAAATGGGCTATTACTGAACATCAGATATATTGCTTCCCAAGCAACAACTATGACCTTCCTTAGCAAGAACTGTACTTGAACATTGTAAGAGCAAAAAGAGAAGGCAAGCAGCACGAGTGTGTTAACTACAGTATTTGAGACAGCAAAGTGCTACAGCCTGAGAGCCAGTGAACTGATGATGATGCATATTTAGAACACAGACTAAAATTGTCCTTTGTGCTCGGTATCTCACACTGAGACAGTTAAGCAAGCGTGAGCCCAGCTTTAGCCGAAGTCACAGAGATAGTTATTCCTCACTAATATAACGCAACAAAAAAAAGGATTCTAGAGATAACATCAAGGATTAATAAGCAAATCAATTTACCTGTTTAAGCTTAACCTGAATATGTGATTTTGAAGGCCAATAGGATAAGCCACCTTTTTACAACAGCAGGTTTCAATACAACAGAATTGCTGTTTTAACTCATGATCAACTAAAAGCAGCTCTTACACACAATGACAGGAGGGCAATGCAAACATACAACTGACACATAATGTTCACTAAAATGGAAAAGCCACAGTTCACTTCATAGCAACGCAAGATGTTTACCTAATGGCAAGAAAGGAGAAATTATCCTTCTAATTAATTAAAACTCTCAAAACAATATGACTGACAGGAACCTTATTGCTGGGGTGGTTTTAACCACTTGAACAATAGCATGCAAGCATTTTCTTGAGGACTAGCCACCAAGAGTAGGTTTAAATCTACATTACCTCTTAGCTGACTTCCAGAAAGTGGAAGTCCATTGCCCCATTTCTACAAGAATTATTTCCTCCATGCAGCAAAACGTTAGTTGCTATAATTTACAGGTAGCCTTAACTAGACTGCTGTGCAAATTTTCACTGCCTTTACAGATTCTCCATCCCTCCTGCTCTTCCCTGTACCGGTCAGACTGCTGACCAATCTTTCTTGAGGAGTTTTAACATTTTTCCTGTCCAACATCCAAAGATCCCTGTGTTTGACGCCTGAGTCATGGACTGAAAATACTTTCTTTTCTATTGGAAAATTCAAGACCTGAAACTAGCAGCAAATTCCTATGAAGCATTAAAAGCACTTGCTGAGTGATTCTCTTTAGGGAAATGTTTCCTTTTAGAAACATATTCACAATAGTAACACAGCTCATAGCAATTAGGTTTCAATAATGTATCACATAAAACTTTCAAGGAGTCACTTTCTTCTTGTTTTCCCATAAAAAGTCTTGCTCCAACTAACTACTACTACTAATGCTAAAAAACCTACTGAACTTACCCAATTAATAGCACTCCTGACATGCTCATTTCTGTTTCACACAGACTAAAGCATTTGTTCAGAGAGATACCACTGTTAAAAGGCAACCTGACCCCAAGTAGAAGTACAGGCCTATGCTGCCCACTACAAAAATATAACCTCTACCATCAGGACCAGGCTAGTTTTATTCCTTTAAAATGATTAATACTTGCTCTCTTGAAACAGGAACTGTATTTAACAAAAACTGATTTGAGATCTAAATGGTCATTGAACAATCTAGTGTCTTCAGTGTTAGCTTGCTGTGTCTGCTACTTCTATTTTTTAACTTCAAGAAACTTAATTCAACTTTAAAGAAAAGAAGGATCTCCTAAATAGACCTTGGAAAATTGTAACTCATTTCTGCTTCACCTGTTCAGATAATTTTGGTGAAAGTAGAATATATGAAAAGCACAGAATAGTATTTGTGGTCAAATGCAGTTACAGGGCTGCCATTTCAGAGGTGAACCCTACTAAAATGCAATGGATAAGGTTGAAGTAGGATCTCTATGAGGTTGCACCACTAATCCTATTTTAGGAAAGTGTTTGCTATGAATCTTTTTTTGGAATAATTTCATAACCGTTGTAAGACATCCTAGGTGTGGTAACTACAACTGTTTTATGTACCTGTAAGCTCTACAGCTTGACTGTGCAACTTTATTAAAACACTTCAATGCAAAACGCAAATTTATGGGACACAATGCTACTTCAACCAACAACAAAGTCCTTAAAACACCTGCAGAGACTAAACGAATTGGGTTTATGCTGAAATAATATGGAAACAATCAAGGCAAATCGAAACCATTATGTAAAGAAGCATTAAGACTAAGTTAGTTATTGATTGTATTTGAACAATCTTGCATTTACTGTCACTGAAGATGAATGTTCGCACAATTAGATCATTAGCAAACGGCTGGAATACATGTACTTAACTCCAGACATGCCTGCTGTTTGACAAGATGCACTGTGCAGGCCTGTATGCTAAAATATGCTACTGTGAACCCAATCATACAAATTGCAGGGTTTAGCGAAAGAATGTTCTGGCCTATGGCAACTATATTCTAGGGTGATTTTCCACATGCAGTGTGACTAACCTGAATAAGCACAGCACTTTTGCCTATTTATTCCTTATGCATATCGCCACTTGTATTTCTTCCGTAACACTAACAGTCTACTAATCACTGCTGGAAACAAGACAGTAAGCCAGACAGACCCTTGGTCTGCTCCAAAGTGTCAATTCTTAAGTTCTTCAGATTTTTAACTGAGGAGACTGTTTCTCAAGCTTTTGTTTAATACACATGGATACCGAAATTGCCCTACACTTCTCAGGCTATAATTCACAACCAAATGCTGCCACACAGTATGAACAGGGAGAACAACTCTGCAGCTGAGAGGTGCTGAAACAGAAGAACAGCTAATTCAGTTCCACCAGTGTCTCTCTGATTCAGTACAGCACATTTCACATTTAGTAGCTAACAGTGGCTACTGTTAGCCACTAATATTTAGTGTTAGGATTCATTCCTTACTGAAAATTTCCACAGAAAAAGCTGAACTTTTTCATTTCAGCTGAAAATTAAGCAAAAATTAAACACAGTCAGTATCAACTGTGCATCGTGAAAACAATTATGAAAACTGTGAATGCAACAGCAGATGTGCCTGCTTACAGAAAATTCTCTCCTCTTCATCATGTAACAGGAGCCATACAGTTACCAGAAGGGTGTCTCCTGGACCCACCTGTGTGCACCTAAGAACGTGTTGCCAGCTTCTGGGTGAGAACATCAGCGCTTTGCGTCATCTTTGGACCTACTTGGGGGAACAGTATACTTTACTTGACAGCTACGTGAAGCAGACTTACTGCTCTCATGCAACATATGGCAAGGGTCTACAAGAAGCACTGACACACATAATTTTCAATGCATTGGCCTGGAAAACAAAGCTAGGTAGCCAGAAAGTACACAGCTCAGTGTGTATGCTAAGGTTTTGCTCCTGTGCTGAATCAGCAGTTGCATCTGATACTGATTTTGATAGTTTCTCTTTTGTCTTTAACATAAAACATACGTAACTTTTCAGGTAAACCCACATTCTGGAATGTGCTGAACAAATATTTCATGTAAGGGGAAAAGTTTATCTTAGAGTTATGTTGCTATCAAATGATTTATCAGAACACAGACTCAAACCAGGTAAAAGCCATAACGAAGTGCTGTATCTTTCAAATAATTCAACTCTAAAAATTAAACTCTGTACATGAACAGGAAGATTGGGGTTTGGAAGGAAGGTGAGGAGCAGAGTTTTGTGTTTTCCACGCATACGTCAATGCAATTCCCTGCAACAATAACTGAAGAAGGAGCAGACACTAAAGAAATCCACTTGAAGACACTACTAATGAGGGTACTTGTGTATCACAAAGTCTGGATTACCTAATGAACCTTTCAAACTAACTTGAAAAACAGTGTTTGGCAAAGTCCACTGACATCTGCCACAACTTTATTTAGCCTTCTACATTCCCTGGAGGTACTGAATACGAGTTGTTCTTGCAGGACCACATTAGAACAACTGCAGACAGAAGGGAATGTAGACAAACATGCAAAGTGTTTAAAATAGGAAACACAGGCTCTGTGCTGGGGGCTAGTATAACAGGTGTATATATATTGGAAGCTTATATTAATGAGGCTTCTGTTACACATGGACAAGGCTGCTGGCAGCCTTTTCAGAAGTAGATGGGTATTTTGGTTAAAGTCAGACAGAGTAACCTCATAGTAACCTCTAGTCTGGCTCGTGGCCACTAGGGAGGACTCTGAAGGACTGTCCCTTGGTGCTGCATTGATTAGATTTCTTCCCATAATACATCCAGTGTTTTTGCTCGGTAAACCTTACTAACAACTGAATCAAGAATAAAGAGTGAGAGGGGAAATAAAAGCTGATCTCCATGTGAAAATGTGCCATAAAATTAACAAGGTTCTCAACATCAAGTAATTCTGCCTGCTCTATTGTGGCCAGAAAATCAGAGCCTGTAAAATACATAAGCAAGGAAGGAAAAAAAGCGCCAAACAAAAAAAATCCAGAATTTATACATCATCAGAGTTGAATATTTAAACACAAAACACCTAAGAAATCTAAAAGCTTGGTTCCCTACTAACAAGTAAGTATTTCCTTGTCCGTATATGGTACATATCCATGGTTTCAATAATTTTAATTTGGATACTAATTATGTTGTCAAATGCACATTTTTTTACAAATATGTATCACTATATCTTTTATAGTGCTGTGTAAAATGTTAATATAAAAGTTTCCTAATTTCTCTGTCTTGCAGCATTGACAGTTCATAGAAAGCAATTTTACAGAAACAAGCCAAAAAACCAAGCACTCTTTCAAAAAATGTGGATGATAAACTAGGGCATATGCACTGGGTCTATCATCCCAGAACACACTCTAATCTCAATGCTGGATAATGAAAGTGCACGACTGTCAGCTGGACTGTGTGGCTGATTTCAGAGAAGGCAGACTGAGCCTGTCCAGTAGGAGACATTTTGAATGTACAATAACTTGCACGGAAAGGTGTCGCATGAAAGAGAACTTGCAAATGCAAAGGTTCAGCACAAAAGTCTCTCAGCCTTGATGAATTCCTTAATGACTTCTCAGTCTTTTATGGCATGCTAGTCTGCCTCCTCCAAAGATAGCTGAAACTGTCTATGCCAAAGGATGGGCTGGTAGAAAACCAGGAACCTGCAAAGTTTGGTGGTGGATTACCGATATATTTGGTAAACCAAGTTTGGTGGTGGATTGCCAATATATTTTCCTAGTATGACCTTTAATTTCTAAAAAAGAAACCAAGCCCCAAATCATTGCAATTGGAAAGACAACTGTAACATCAAATGTTCCAAAGAAACAGCCCATTAAGAAAGGAACACCACTTTCTATCAATAATGAAACACCTAAGCTTTGAGTAACAATTATAACACTCATCTACTTGGTAATTCATGTAAGAAAAACTTGATCTTTCTAACATAAACATAACTTACTACCAATTATTAAAGTAGAAAGGACTAATAGGATTCCCATGACTTTAACTATCCACACTGCATGATAAATGATGAAGTAAAGTAAGTATTTTGCAATATCTAGGGTAAGATGCGAACATAAGATGCAGGATTGTGTAATAAAGTGTATGAGAATACACAAATCCTTCATTTATAACTTCTTTAATAACAGAAGGGGCTCTCAGAATGATCTGCTACCCCCAAATGATCAACATACAGACAGGAAGACTGGTAGAGCATGAAATGTAATTTTTAAAGGTTTACAGCTGTATCTGGATACTAGACTATATATACTATATACCAGACTATACTTAAGTGTATCTACACAAGCTACGCATTATCATAACTGGGACCTGATAAAGCAGGCGCAAGAAAAGACTCTTGCTACGTGAAAACAGGCATCTAATATCAAAGGGAATCAGTGGTAATGACTTTTAAATACTTGCATTTCTTTGAGATCCTCTCCCTGAGATGTTTTTAACTAAATGGCTGAGGTAAAGTAATGTCAAGAAGCAGTGATCAGACAAAAAATACCAACGTAAACCATCATCACGACAAGAAGCCTAACATAGCTGACACTGAATGTTAGCAAGCTTTTTTTCTTCTGGAAACATGGGCACTACAATTTTTACAATTTTAAAAATCTCATGTGATCATTTCTGACCCTTTTGCATTAGCTATGGGAAAGGAATGAAAGCTGGCCATGCACCTGGCGCTAGCCTACATTCCTAGCCTCTGCTGATCTGTAAAGTCCTTTTCAGAGTCCAAACACTGTGTAAACTAATTGCTTGCAAACTGCTTGCAAAGACTTGCAATCTACATTTAGAGGAGAAAGATCTTACTTAAAAATAGTAGTAATAAAAAATAAAATCAATTAAAAAATATGCCCAAGCAGCTTCATAAAAGAAAATCACATTTTTCATGGAGATTCTCCATGAGCTTAAACCAGTTGTTTAGTAAAGATATAATGTATTTTTTGCACAAATGGCAATTCAAATATTGAAATACAACTTAAGTTTTTGAGGTGTCTGCTCTTCCTATATCTGAAATCTCCTTTTCAGAAAGGTTCAGAAAAGAATCAGATGCTTGATGTACTCCACCATGACAGTCTGTCCTCTACCACTCAACAAGCAATGCATGAAACTGAAGGATAAATTTCAAAAATACACTAAGAACATACTCTAGTAAGAGGTCTAGGTCTTTCATTTTTACCCTGTGTGTTTAAGTATGATGAACTATAAACACATATACATTTATTTGACATAGAAATGTGCAAGAAATGTGCAAGAAGCTACAAAAGCATGAGCACCAACATCACTTAAACCAAGCTGCTTCTGCAAGCCTCTGAGAAAGGCAGTTTTTTATACAGAGACTGGAAAATTTTGCAAGGAATCTACAGTTTTTCATTCTCTCCACTGCCCTAGGATTTAGGGAAACACTAGGCCTTTCCTCTGTTTGAGCAAAACAGTCAGCAGCTCCTCTTAGAACTACTGGAAAGCTGCAGACTTCAGCTAAGAGATCCCACAAAAGTGTTATTAATTCTGTTGTAGGATGCATTGTTCACATATGTGCTCTGCTGGTGGAGTACCTCATGTCTGCTATTTTAAAACTGGAGTATTCTGGCCAGCATTGTCCTCCAAAATTCATTATATGCTGCCATGTGCCATGAGGATAACAGAAAGGAAAGTGCAAGACCCACTTTCCTCTCAGTTTCTTTGTCAACTCTGAATGTTACACTAATGAGGCACAGGCAGGTCACAGAAAGTACATGCAGATAATTCACTCCCAAGCACTTTAATGACCACACAGCAAAGTCTTCCTTTCTTCTTGGAGCGTCTGTCTACAAGCTACACTCTTGTGGCTCATACACAGTAATCTGATGTACCAGAGTTCAACTAAAAATAAATGGCAATAAAGTTCTGCCAAAAGAGGTGTCTGCTCTGAATCGCACCACCAGCAAAGGGTGCTTCCAAAAACTATGTGCGGAACCCCATATGGCTGCTTTCCAGATGTCAGCAATGCAGATGCATCTCAAGGAAGCAGCAGAACATGCTTGCTGCCTGTTAAAAAGAAGCAGGTAACGGAAAGGGACCTAGCAGAGCAGGCACAAAATATAAGCCCTTGTTATTGCTACTTTAAAAGAAATCTTTTGAGATATTGCCTAATATATGGCTTATCAAAGCAGCATACATTTTAAAGAAGCCTTTGCATGAATGTTTATATTCTGCTTGCTGAGGCAGCTTTCCCTAGTAAGGATGTATTGAGACGTAAAAATTGCAAAAATACACTACTACAGTTATAAATGCATAAGGCGAGGAAGTACTGTCATCAGCTGCCCGGTAGTCCAAGGTGCTTATTCTGAATTTATGGAAAAACACTTATTAATCCCCCAAGGAACCTAGATCTCAGATGCTGAGTAAAAACCACTCTTATGTAAGAGGAAAGCAAACCTTATTAACTCCTAGTTATACCTTCAGAGAATTGATTGGAAATCCAGATGCCTTATCTCTGTAACCTGTGATCTGAGCCCAGACAATTTGCTCCTTTGTTTCCAATTTCACCTCAGCTATACTTGCTTTGCATTGAGTTATTTTTTTGTTACATAAGTGGAATAAAAACTACATTTGTGGAGGCTACTGTTCAACTGAAACTGAAAATCTCTTTCAGAATTTTCCCCTTCATTTAATGTTAGGGCAACAAGAATATTTGAAATTAACTAGTAATTCACAGGAGATCATTCTGGGCATATTTGGTTCAATGCGATGGTCCTACAAGTTTGATGGCTGAAAACATCAGCCTTTCTTGCTGATCCTTTAGAAAAAGCCTTTAATCAATACAATGGCTGAAAGTGACTCTCAAAATATGACTGACCCAAGAAAAACCTCACCCATGAGAAAATCCGCGTGAATTTTAAGTATAGGTAGCATACAGGTATGCTCTCACTGTAGCTGGCTATTTGCTGGGATACGGTGCTGATACTTTTATATTTAAATTATGTTAAATATTCTTCCAGTTAACACACCATTAACATTACTGAGTCATGTAATTCGTATTTTTATCACTAACAACAGTGATAGGTGTATTTGCATCATATTGGAGGAACTTTCAAGTAATTTATAAGTGCTAATGATAAGGAAGCATTAATCCTTATTTTGCAGGTGAAGAACAAATGTACAAGACACTTCTGTTGTACCCAACAAAACCCAAGAACAAGCAGATTCTGTACTTCTAGACAGACTTGAGTCAGGTATGGCAATTTCTCTATCCTTCCTAGCTCAGTCCATGACAACAAACTACCTGGCAATAGGTCTTGTTTGGAGGACTTACTCTCTGTCATGTAATTTCAGACTTCTCTTGCAGCTTTAAGATTTTACTGTCTGTGTATGGGTGAGAAAGAAAGAATGGCTCCACAGGAGTTTCGGATGCTTTACTTTTACCGCCATACACACCGTTTTCTGAGGTGTCTGGCATTAAGGGTGCAATGTATTAAAATGATTGATTGATTGATTGATTGATTGCATTTTAAAAATAGAAGTTCTGTTCTGATACTGGGATTAACTATTATCATTAAGATACGGCAGAATTTTAAACAGCTCCGAAGCTGCACCCTACTGTGAATGCAAAGCACCCTTCCCTATTCCCCCTTTGCCTATGCTATACTCGCAAACCAGAGCTTTTCATAAAGGAACCAAGTAAATGACACTAAATTAATTCCTTGCACAGTGAGTACTGTATCCATAGGACCACAGTAGCAACTCCACAGTGTCCTTTCAACTCCCAGTGTGCATTTTTAGCTTGATTTTATGAAATTCATAGCCTCCCCTCCTTTTTTTCTGGACACCATTATGTGTTACTGTATGGGAGAAACTTAAGCATAGGTAATTTGAAGATTATAATTTTTAAATAACCTACATATTCTAGATTAAATGGTGGTTAGCAAAGAGGCTACAAATAATATTAAGAATAAAGGGCTCTGCTGTTTTGAGGTGAGATAGAGTTCATTTTCTTCGTAGTAGTTTGTATGGGGCCGTGCTTTGGATTTGTGCTGGAAGGTTTTGACAACACAGGGATGTTTCAGTTACTGCTGAGCACTGCTTGCACAGAGCCAAGGCCTTTCCTCACCTCACCCCACCAGCGAATGGGCTGGGGATGCACAAGAAACCGGAAGGGGACACAGCCGGGACAGCTGAACCCCAACTGATCCAAGGGATATCCCACACCATATCACGTCATGCTCAGCATATAAAGCTGAGGGAAAGAGGAACGCTCAGAATGATGGTGTTTGCCTTCCCAAATAACCATTACACCTGATGAAACCCCGCTGTCATGGGTATGGCTGAACACCTGCCTGTGATGGGAAGTGGCAAATGAATTTGTTGTTTCGATTTGCTTGTGGCATGCAGCTTTGTTTTACCTGTTAAACTGCCTTTATCTCAACCCACGAGTTTTCTCACTTTTAGGTTCTCTCCCCCATCCTACTGGGGAAGTGTGAGTGCATGGCTGTGTGGTGCTTATTTGCCAATTGGGGTTAAATGATGACAATAGTGTAATCTGGTGGCCCAATACAGTGTAAACAGGTTCTGATTCAGAGCTGGGTGACCGACTGCAGCTACAGGGAGACCCTGCCAGCAGCACGTTCGTGCCAATAGAAAAGAACAGTTGATGGCATCTACCCAAGGTCAGCTCCTCAAATTCGGAAGCTGGTTTTCTTCCAGACACTGTAAAGTTGCTTGTTTAAACGCAGCCAGTCGGCAACAATTAAGCGTCTAAATAAAACATGCAGATTTTGTACTCCTTTTGAAATCTCCTCTGTGCCACGCTGTTTATTTTCTATTTCTCACAGTCTTCATTATCCAAAAATCAGGCTACAAAATGGCGGTCAGAGTGAGGCAGACATTTTGTAACTGTCTCATTAAAAGCCGAACAGAACAATGAAAACACGACGAACGAAAAGAAGCAATCCGAGGAGCCAAAAGGAGAATGTAGTACTATGGTGATCGAGCTTCTAAGCAAACCCTTTATCTTATTTTGTAGCAAAGTTAAAACAAAGCTGCACTAAGAAGCAACCTGACAGTATTTTACTCCTGCGCAGGCAAAATACAGTGTAGGGCAGCCCTTTTCAAACACTTTCACTTTGGAGAGCACAGCTCGCCACCTATCTGAGCACAGATTTTGTTGTGCCCTTGTCTACTGTGTGCCATATGGACTCAAAGACCACCCATTGACAGTGACTCAGTCGCTATAATCTTAACCACATTCTTCCCTTGAAAGTCCAGACGCTAATGTTTTCTATTAGAGCTCCAGCAACTTTACAGTCTCCAGCACAGCTTTTAAAGCACTGGCAACAAAAATCAGCAAATGAACAATTAAAGTATGGTGTCTACCTCCATTTCTGCAGATTCAAATCCAAAATTCATTCAAATTTAACTATCTATTGTGTAATAAGCTAGGGACAGCAAACACAGAACAAAGTAATACCATAGCTGATGAAAGCAAAAAGCCCCAAGAATAAGCCTTTTTTTTGTGTGTCCACCTGATGCTCATAGAAGCATTAGCAACTGATGCATCCTAAGATCAAATGTGCAAATCTTCATGAAAAACTGCAAAGCACATGCTACTCATTAAAGATATAAGTACCTGCCAAATTTCAGGTTTGGAGATTCAGACATTTCTGCACTGTTCTCTGAATGTAAAAAACCAAAACAAAACCCACACAAACCAACCTACACCAGCTTTTAATACAGAAAACCCATGTTTTTGTCACCCTCCTATAAATAAAAAATGGCTGAGGTGATTTTTGCTTACATTTTTTAATGATACAAAATGAGCAAGGGGAATATAGGTTTTAAAGACACACTTAAATTATATAATGAAAAAGAAAGTTATTAATTTTAATGAAGCTTTCTATTTGAGCACCTTCTAATATGGAACTTAAACCAACAAAACAGGTAAGGACTAATTACATAGATAGGCATGCTGAAAACACAGGCATACAGCTACATTGGCATTAGAAGAGATTGGCCTAAAGCAATGCATCTCTGTTCTCTCTTTTCTTACAAAGACTTGCATGCAGTGTGATGCTGCTACTTGATATTTAATGAACCAGGTCACGAAACAGGCAACTGAATGGGAAGAAATGGCTGGCCCCCAAAAGCCAAAGCTAGGTAACCCTTCCCAGAGTATAGAGTACAGGTGGGACAGTGAACCAGCTTCCTGGAAAAACAGCCTGAAGAAGTTTCTTTTGAAACTTTATCCCTTGGTGGGAAAAAGGAGAAAGCTGGTTTGCCTTACTGTGCTGAAAGAAAACTATTCTGTGCTCCCCAGACAGAGCAGTGCAATATGTTCTCAGGAAAAGGAAGAATTTAGCCTATAGTTTACATATGACTGTGACACATTTGCTGGTAAAACTGTGCTTTTTATACATGTGAGAAATTTCCAAGCTACACACTGACCATTCCCTTACAAGCAAGTAAGAGATACAGCAAGTGAAAGGTGATTTGTTTGAGCCTCATAGACCTGTAGTATACGTAAGAAAAGACAAGAGGAGAATTATAAGCACAGCCTGTAACCTTGGCGGAGCCAGAGCTGCCCGGGACAGGCACATGTGTGATGCTGTTAACATATGGTGGAGGTCCTGCTCCAGACTTCACTACAGCAAGGCCTGAGAGAGATGGGTCTGAAAAGTCCAGCTGCTAAATGACCCCCTCCACCGCTTGCGTGAAGGCTGTCTCTTAGAACACAATATAGCCCTCTGTGTTCTACAGGAGATGTTATTTCTCCGAGACATGTTTTGCAGCCTCCCGTGTCTTTGTGGCGGGGCTAGCAATCTGCTGCACTGCTGTGACAACAGGTGGGACAGCTCTTTCAGAACTTGAACAGACCTGTCAAAACCCGGATGCCTGCCAAGCTTACTACTACACAGATGCTGTATTCAAAGGTTACGACCCATCTCTAAACCCATTGGATTAAAAGCAATGTTGATTACAGTTGTCCTCTGCTTTCATTACGAAACCCCCAAATTGTGGAAAGAATTCTGAGTTTTGTTACAAATTTGGAAACAGGCCAAAGTTCATGAAGAAGTTCCCTAAGGGTCGTGATCCTTCAGACTAAGGCTAACTTGAATCTGAGCTGAGAAAAGAAAAATGCTCCGAGCTAAAACTGGAAATGTGGGAAACTTGTGGTTTGACAAGATTTCCTTGCAAAGCCAGGTGAAGTTCCGTGGTTTCTGTGATATTTCACAAAGAGCGCCTGAGTGCCTTTGAACTTGAAACTCAAAGCAGAATCCAGCAGCTGCAAACTTAAACACGGCAAGACAAAGATTAAGAAAATAATGCTTGCGTGAGCTCCTGCGAAGAATACACTGCCTTTCACCTGCCGACATTTGAAGGATCAGAGGTCTACACATCCTACTTTTCAATTTAAATAAAAACATTAAGGAGGTATGGCAGAGGCACAGTTACATTACCTAAGTGAGGCACCTGTGGGTGAACTGCAGAGTTCCCGTTAAGACTGCTGCCCACTGCTGTTCTCGCAGCTAATCACATTTACTTCTAGAAGTTTTGCAGTGCCAACCCCACTGGCTCCATCACAGCTCCTTTTCTAGAGCAACCAAAGCTACCACAGCTTATTTTCAACAATCAGGAGGGAATGAAAGAGAATTTGGCTCTAGCCTTTAAATTTCAAGAACTGGAATTAAAAAGACAAAAACGGTGACAAAAAGACAAAACTTTGGGTTTAGGGTTTGAAGCAGCATTTTCCTTCAAATAATACTTTCCAGTCAGCACTGCAAGCTTTCAAAGCTGATGAAACAAATGGCTTGGCCTCACATCCATGAGGGGTATTAGTTCATGAAAGTGTGAATCTCTGTGCTGTTTGGCACCTGTTAGCAAGCTGATGAAGACTACTTTAAGCATCCCCAGTCTTCTGGTCACAAACAACTTATAAGAGAGGGAAACCAATGTGGAATAATACCATCTGCATAGGCACAAGTGGTTTACAGCCATATAACTTAGCAACTTTGGTTTGCTATATGTTAAAATTGGAATAATTATATTCTGTAGGAAATCTACAGTATTTTATGTTTTAAAAGGGGTTTCCTTAATAGTGCTGAAAACAGGAGAGTCTACATGCAGTGCATAAAGCTGTAAGGTAAAAAGTGACTATCTAAGAATGCAGGAAGCAAGGACAGTAAGCAGCAAAAGAAGAAAGGTAAAATAGGAAATTAAAAGCAAGATGATTACAGACAGATGAGAATAAAGGTTAAAAAAACACAGTGAAATTGGGAGAAACATTTAGAAATCATACTGAAAATCAAGTAATGGGAATAAAAACACTAAGCATGTTAATTCTGATACATTTTTGACAGTTTTTTTTCTAAAGTTTAGAACTTTTTAATCAGTAAAGAAATAATAGTTCAGTTTAATTGTGATTCTACTGTTAAATTGGTGGAGAAAGAGAAAAAAATTCTGAATTTTGTCAGCACAGTTTCTGTCATTGGGCTTCCTTCTTTGGTGAAGTATTCCTCAACCACTGGTAAATTCTGTAAATTATATATGCTGAGCCTAGAATAATATCCCCTGCCCCACCTTAATCTTTAACACAGCAAAACTGTAAAAAAATTAACCATTTCTGTTAAATGGTTAATCGCCTCACCGCAGGGTCACTGCAGCATTTTCTCTAGTTGCAGTTTCTGGCTATTGAAGGGAAGTTTGGGAAAAGAAGAGGAGGAAAATACTATGTGGAGAATCACAAATATTACACCTGGGTTTTTATTATGTTCCTCTGTGTCCATTTTTGACAAATCTATTTCCTAATGGAAAAGGTTTATGTAAGCAAGAGAGAGTCAAATTGGTATGGCTGTGAGCACATAAACTTTGTGATTTTTGATTATGAACCTGGGTAAAGCTAAAGTTTTAAAAATTATCTGGAAAAAAGTCAGAGCAATAACGAACCCCAGAGCTCTTTCTTGTTAGTCTAAAAAGTACTGGATTTACCGTTATGACCTAATATGCCTCTTTATATACATTCCTCATTTCTGTAAGACCAGTTGCAATGACATCTTAAAGAATTGTTTCCATAAATGAATGTTCCCCTATATTTTAAGTGCTGCAGGTTCCTGAGACAAAGAAATCCACCCCACAACCCCAAAGCTAAAAAACAGTACAACAAGAAAAGACACTGAGGGGAAAAAAGAGAATCCTGCACACCTAATGAATTTTGCATGGAAATCATATTTCTCGTCCACAGCACAAAGCACAAGTTTACTGGTTACTAGGAGCTTTATTACTGATTCCTCCTACATCCATAGCTTCCTTTTGTGTCCCTATAGCAAGACAATCAAAACTCTTAATAAGACTCCAATAAAATAAACATAACACAATGCACAATGCAAGTATTGTGAGAGTACAGTCTTAAAAGCTGAGAGCTCTGTACCTACTGAAACCAAAGCATCGGTCAAAATCTGATATGAGATGGTGATGAAAGGCTTGTGATGTGCCAAGGAAGAGCAGGTCCTGTTCATCTGCGCAAACAGTCTTCAAACAAGACTACACAGATGGCCCAAAGGAGATGTGCCTTTGCAGGATTAGGTCCTTGCAGTCTAAGTAGCAATCCTGAAATTTACTTCTAATTACAGAGACATGGAAGTGCATTGGTCAGTATAAATTACAATAGCCTGGTGGGAAACTGTGGGAAGGAAAAGGTCACTGGAGTGAAATGCTAACTCCCTGAATTTTCTCGCCTGTATGCTGGCATTCTTAAGGTAGGGACTTCATGCTTTTTGCTGGGCTGGAGCAACTTCTACCTATTCCACAAAGTTATCCAGACCACTAATAGTTAATGGTAAATGTACAAAAGAGAACAAGCAAACACTGTCAAGGGAGATGAAATTAAATATCTCAACAGACATTCTTGTTCATACGACATTCTGCCCAACAGGTTTCCTCAGATACTACAGTGATAACAACACAATTAGCTTCATTATTAATTCTAATTCAATGTGAACAGAATGGAATAAATAGTTCAAATCATCAATTTCTTTAAGGAATTCTAGGCTGGCAACAGTAACATCTGTTTCTTTGTAAAGCGACAAGAGACAGCTGAAACTTCAGGTTTGCCTCCCCTGCAACACCAGGCATCATGATACTAACCCAGAGCTAGGTAATGATTCTCCTGACAATTTTAATGAGTTTTCAGCTACCTAAGCTGCCTTCAAACTAATGAGCACAGGTAGTATCAGCAGCAGCGTAGCCACGGCAGCATGGTGTTCACAGGGGGCTGGTTTATGCGCCTTAGAGGCTGACCTCTTGTACTACCACATCCAGACAGAGCCTGTGGTGAAGACCAGCCATCCAGAAGCTGGTTTGGGTATGTTCTGCTCAGATGCAGTTCTAGCATGGGCTTCAACCTAGTTCTTACTTATGTGACAGTGACTACACTAAAAATCAGCCCTTGGACTACCAGGACGATTTGATTAGCAGCACAGCATGACTGGATTAGCAGCTGATGCACTGTGTTAACTCAAGTTTGAAGTCTCTCGCCACTTCTCTATTGCATTACCAATTTAAACATCAGTAGCACTTGTTCTTCAAAACAGGCTCCCAAAGGACTAGCTGACTCAAGTGAAAAGCACTAGCCATGCCACAAAACTAGAGGTTTTTGTGGGTGAATGAAGTTAAGGTCCCAGTAACACTTGAGTTGGGTCAGTAGTTAACACTTAAGTGAAGACAGATCCTTATTTCACATATGCACACTCAAGAGTTTGTAAGACTTTTATGTTCTTTTTTTTTCTTCCCATAAAGTGTTTATTTTCTGAAAAACTTTCAGAACTGCTTAATTAACACCATGTTTCTGGTTTTGTATGGAAGGCTGCTTTTTAAAACTATTTTGAAACAAAAATTCTGCACAAGCCATTCCATATAAGTTTTTTACTTCTAAAAGCTTCTCTCTGCCACATTATGTTTTTCTGAGTAGGAATCACAGATTACCTAGTCTAGAATCATTGTTTACAGGATTGTTTGAAGTTCCCATCTTTTATTCCTGCACAACTGTGAAAGAGTTAATCTCACATTTTATGGGAGTTTGCCCTTAGTAAGAAAGCATTAAAGCAAGCCAACAATAATAAGCTAAATGAAGGCCATTCTTTTGCCTTTTGTCAATATTTTCATAGCAACAAATAGATCAAACACAAGATATTTTTTGAGGCTTTTATTTTTTCCTCTTTGTAAATCATAAATGCTTTGGTATATTTAATTTCAAAATGAGTTCCCTGTGGATTAAGCTAACGCAAAAGATTAAAAAAACCTTCCAAACCCTGCTATATCTTCAATGGAAAAGTACACAAAATGTTCTTTTGCTATTTCCCCCTGCTCATTTTCTAACTGTTCCTCTTTCCCCTACACCTGAGGACCAAGCTGCGCTAATCAGAAAAGTTTCAGTCCTATTCTTAGACTTCAAAACACTGTAGCACATATTTTTCTAAATAAATAAAGGATTTTTGCTATATCCAGAGGAAGATACTCAAGTGTCTAAATATTTGCAACAGCACACAGATATAGCTGGCATATTCATACACAAGGAGGTAAAATACTGTCCCTTGCAATATCAATTCAGCCCTTGTAAATCAGGGGGAATTCCTGTGTTTTGTGACAGTCTGTGTCAGAACTACATGGTGTCTGTTTGTGGCAGAGGGTTTGAAATGTGTTTGAAGACCCAAAGGACTGTTGTTCCTGAATCTGTGCCAGTTTTAAATCTTCTTAAACAAGGTCAGAATACACTTCTGCCCAATGAGAGGTATTTGTGAGACCTGACTAACTTTTCCATGCAAGGGCACTGGCCAGACTCTGAAAATATTCCACTGCAATACTTGCTTGTCAGAGGGGATTTAATGTGTGGACTTGAATGTCCTTTCTCTTGTCCTTCTGTCCTTACCGGTTACATATGGCCAAGGGCTTCTCAGTGAAATATAGAGTACAGCTGTTAACAACTGCTTTTAACATATGGACACATTCCGTTACTGTATTAGACTGGGGCTTAGTTCCCCATCCCCCTTAAATCTATTTCATGCTAAGTCCTTTTCCTGGAAAAAGCCTTTGTAGAAACTGAAAATTCTGGTCCATAGACAGACGAGAAGGCAGCAGTAGTAATAATGAGACAACCTATGAATGGCATTGCACCAATGCCTCAATGCCATGGGGAGGTCCAGGCTGGACCACCCCCTCCTTCATGCAGCTGAATCAGAGAATGGAGTCTCAAAACTAGAAGCAAAAGAGAAAGAACAAGCCTTATGTTTGACAAATCATCAACTCTTCCAGCTGGCCCCATGCAGCTGTGATGTCTACCAGCATCAAAAGAGCCCATTACGAGAATGCCATGAAAACAGTCTGGGTCACCTCTTCCTTAGGTGTTTGGTGGCCTGCCTGGCCCCTGTCCAAGGTGAAAGTGTAATCCCTAAAAATGTTGCAAGAGTGGTAAAAGTAGTGGCAAATTACTTACAAATGGCATCCTAAGTTTTTAACAAATTTCTCTGGAGAGAGATGCAGGCATACAGCATGAACACAAAACAATGAATGTGAATTCACAGGGAAATACAAGTCTCAGTTGCAGCTCTGAAAGATTATGAATTTCAGCCTTAGCATGGATGCAGTTTGGTTACTTATCATGTATTTAAAACAACTGAAGTGATGTTTTTCTGTGTTTATTTTGGAGTTGGCTATTTTTAAGGTCACAGGCCCTGCTAAGGGAGGAAACTGCATCTCTAGGGTATTGGGAATTAAACAGAGGAAAGAAAATGCACAGAGAAAGTAACTGCATTACAGAGAGAACTCAAATGGTTTTGTTTCCTTCCTTGTTCAGTCTGTAGTCAAAAAAGAACTTTACAGTAAACATTAATTAATTAAACAAACAAACAAACAACAAAAAGCAAACAAACCCAAACCAATGTAATTCTGAATTTCACAGCAATTATTTATTTTTAACTTTTTCCCTCCTGGAATCCCTGTGATATAAAGGGACATTACATCTTCCTGATTGTCTTTTACAGCTTCAGAGGTTAGGCTTACTGGTCTTCTCCCTAGTGACATATAAGGATATCTATGTCAAGCCAAGTGTTTTATGCGGCCAGTGTTCTGACTTGGAGAAATGAACATGGAGGTGTGGGTAAGGCTGAGAGCCTTGGAAAAGCCAACTTAGACAGAAATCAGGTATTGAGAGGACACAGATGGTACTGAGACCACAGATTTCTGTGCTAGGAACCAGAGTAAACCAGAACTGAAGCAATGGTGCGGGAAAGGACAGGAGCAAACAACCAGAGAGCCTGGGAAGTCAACCAAGGCAATTCCACCATAGGAAAAGAGCAGAATCTACTGCTATCCATTTGCATCCTGCTCTGACCCTGCCCAAGGAGGTCATGCAGGCTGTTTCCACAACAAAACTACACTGCATATCTAACAAAAGGAATTTGCTCCAGAGTCTTAGGTGTTAAATATTGTAAAGAAAGATCAAAGCCAGCAGCTATATGAAAAGAGACTTCTTTCATAACTTAATTGCACATTTGCAAAATACCAGTGTTATTTATTTAAGCAACTATGACCTTTTTTTATGCACTGTAATGTAAATGCTTATGTGTGAGTGTCAGAAGAACATCATGATAATAAATTACTAATACCTTTGATCAGGAGTTGCCCAATTTATTTTGCTGGGATAGCATCCCTATAGAAATACAGTGGTTTTGTACCTTGCCGAGTCAGGGGTTTCAGCTGTTTCCAATTCTGTCCCAGGCTCTGCATTTGCGGAAGAGAAAACCATTTGGATGCATATTTTTTTTTTTTAATGTTTTTTTCTCATGTGCATACCATGAGAAATACATTAAGATTTTGGGAATCCTCTCTTCTAGCTAGCCTCTGCTCTTATCGCCATACCACAGATTACAGCAGATGTCAGGTGCGTTCCTTCAACTGTAGTGCCAAGAAGCGTTATTTTAAGATGCCCAAGACAGGTAAAGCATGTACAGACAGGGAATGGCAAGTGCACTCCAGTCCAGAGGACATGTAATGTCTGCTAGAATTGGTTAGAGAAAGAGTGATTAGGACAACATCAAGAAGTCTAGAAAGTGAAGGAAGATATTCCTATGTCTTAAGAGCGGGACAACGCTAGACATTATCTGTTCCTTACAAAGATGTCAGCAGTAAGAGCTAATGATAAAGGGAAAGTCTCTACTTATAACTTGGTACCAACTAGTATAAAGAACACCAAGGAAGAGCAGCAGTTATTGAAACAGCAGACTACAGGAAACTCTGAGGGAAAAAAGAGGGAGTAGATAAAAGAGTTCTAATAATGAGAAAATGAGGAAGAACTTTTCCAAATGACTCTTAGGCTGTTATTGTGCTTCAAAGAGAATGCTCACTGCCTCACACCCAGGCTTTATAGTAAGAAACTATCTTTTGTTTCAGGGAAGATTCTCAAATTTGGGATATCAATAAAAATGGGACAGGAGCCAACAACAATATAAAATAATCCTCTCTTCAGAAATTGTCTTGCAGATGCATATAGAATTTATGTTTAGGAGACATCTATGTGATTCTATGCAGCCTGACCTGAGTAGGCTGCATACCTGTACAGTACTTTCCACTGACACAAAAGAGCTACACAGCTTTTTCTTTTATTCACCTGCACAGATATTCTATAATATAAATGAATGTAGGTGTAAAAATACAGATCAGAACTGAGTGCTACTGGTGTGAAGTGAAACTGTATGACCTCTCAATCCCATTTAAACACATTAGTAGGCTTTCATAAAATTAAACAATATTGTAGCAATATTAACAGGACAAAACAGTCATTGCACAGTATAAAAGAACTGTGCATGCTAGAATGAAAGTACCAGTAAATTCAAGAACTAATAGTATTAAAACCATATGGTCACCACATTAAAACTCAAGCTTTTAAGAGTTCAGGAAGGAGATTTAAAAGCCTGTAAAGCAAAATCAGACAGTGAATACACAAGAATTGTGTGTGTGCTTTGGGACTTGTTTTACTTAAATTCCACTGTAATCAATACGTATTTTGGAAGGGAATGAGAAACTCCTGAAGTAGATGATGTTATTAAATGGAGTTTGAATACAAGAATGTTCCTTCTGACATGCTGAGGGAACGTCGAATTATCAAGAAAGATGTTCTAACTGAAACATGTGAATAATTAACCCTAAAAAATGTGGAAGCTGCACAGATAGAAGAGCACTGTGTTACAGTTCAACAAAACCAGAATGCAGTGATGAGGGACTGCAAAATTTTGCAGAAGCTTAAACTGTGGCACTCCTTGCAGGAAGGTACTGGTTTGATTTGTTAAACTTCTGACAGAATAAACACTTTGCAAAATGTGTTTTTAGGATAAAAAGCATAATTTAACTACAAAGGGGCAGAAAAAATATATTCAAGTGAAATATCACTTTCTCAGCTTCTTAATGCGCATTAGGTGACTTACCAAATACTTCTTTCCTGAGTCACACTACTTCTTAGTCTCGCTTGCTTTGACATCTTATCTGGAACAGACAACAGTAAGCAGACTCCAGTTTTCATGTTATGAGTGAATCTGAAATAAAGAAAAGAATTTTGTTCAGAATTACTTTTATTCCCCATACCTCAAGGCACATAAACACTGTCAAACTTTAGTACTGACAGATCTGAGAATTCCACTGAGCTGTCAAAGACAACAACATCCCAACTCATCAGAAGCCAGTACCAAATGATTCTCTACAAGATGAATCTAAGAGCAGGCAATTTTGAAAGGTCTCATCCACAAAAGCTTCTTACCCATAACACTTATTGTTCAGCTGATGTCCAAGAGTAAATCTGAACTTCACTTAATTTTTTTTGTTAGGTCTGTTTCCAGTGGTAGTGCTGGTCAAAATATGACCATTGCTTAAAAAAATGGTGAATTTTCTATTTCTGAGCCTCAGATTTTCACTCCTCCATTTCAAAACCTCTCACTTATGAAGAATGACACATTTGTATTTAACAGCATGGCTCATGTGCTTTCATACTGACTGGAATACTTTGATAAGAACAAAAAGCTCTAGATTCTTGTAGCTAAATCTTGTGAGTATGCAATGCAACAACCCAAAGTATGGATCTAATTAAGCTCCGTGGCCTTGATTTCATAATCAATCATCCCATCCTTATTTTTATTAAAATCAGTAAAGAGTCCATATGCGTTAATAGTGGAATCACTGTTGCTATTTAAGCAACTTCAGACTTTATAGAAAGAATACAGTATTCTGATGATCCCTGCAACAGTTATCTTACACCTTCTGGTTTTCATCATCAACTGTTTTCTCAGTTGCCTTAAGATCCAGAAAAAGTATGTGAAGAACAGAAATCCTGTTGCATCAAATGCAAGGAACTAACTGATGGAAAAAAAAAAATCATCTACCTTTTACTCTATGTTTTGTTACCTAGGAATGATCCCTCAGGACTTTTCAAAGGTTGTAACAAAGCCCTTCAGTGCAGTAAACATTACATCACTGAGATGCAAATTCCAATCATGGAGATAATAATGTCTGCTGGTTTTAATTACTGCAAGCATTCTAGTAAGCAAAAGCAAAAATACAACATCTTCCTGTGTTAGAAAATTGTTGAGAAGTAGTTCTAGGAAACTATGATCACTCTGGTTAGGTAGGACATGCTGCAATCATGGCCTTTTCTGTCATTCTTAGGTCTGTAAACTTGCTAGGAAGAAAAGCCCTTCACAAACCTTGCTTTAAGAAAGACCAGGTGCCAAAATCTACACTGTAAACATCTAACCCTCTTCTGTGCAGATTAAGTTACATTCAGGACACAATGCCTTCCTTTTTTAGTGGCTGAACTCTCACTTTATACCTTTTCTGAACATTATACAGAAATAAATTTCCTCATTCTTCCTGTGTGAGAGCTATGCAAAAATCTGCAGCTGACACAAGCAGCAGCATATCCAATAGTGAAAGACTGTAAATGTCATTAGCAAAATATCTTTTAATTAAGAACAAAAGCACGCCATGACTGAACCTGATTTGTGTTTTACTGCTTTCAAAACTTCACAACTTACTAATTCCAAGCAGTGATGTGCTACTATTTTGGTAAGGAAGAACCAGATTTTTAACATATCATCAGCCAGTGGCAGTTGCTGTGTTATTTACATATTCTTACACCTTTCCCAAGATATAGCTCATTAAAAAGAAGTTTGTGGGGGGACTTGGTAGTAGTGAGATGGGTGTCGGTGTCTTCTCCCAGGCAACAGAACAAGAAGAAAGGGACCCAAGCTGGGCCAGAGGAGGTTTGGATTGGATATTAGGAAACCAAAAGGGTGAACAGGCTGCTCAGGGAAGTGGTTGAATCCTCATCCTTCCAGATGTTTAAAAGAGGTATAGATGTAGCACTTAGGGACATGGTTTAGTGGAGAACTTGGCAGTGCTGGGTTAACAGTTGAACTTGATGACCTTAAAGATCTTTTCCAACCTAAATGATTCTACAATTTTATAAATAGCGCTACAGTGACAAAATATAACTTTTCTCATACTTCTGCATTTCTAAAGACATAAAGTAACATCTGCAAACTATCCTTAACAGTAGCTGCTGTAATTATTCACCAAAACACCAGGAAAAAAAAGGAAATTATATGGCTTGAAATATATTAAAACCATTCACAACTGGCTGTGTCCTTCAAGACAAAGAGAATAACCAGGAAGCAGAGTTCTAAGGTATAATTCAACATACAGCTTTCATTAAACACCTGCTGCCCCAGGTACTGAATAGGCACATTAGTTATTCCTCAAAGCACTGTGCTGAAAATGCACATATGAATTAAAAAATCATATAAAATTGTGTGTGTGCCTAACTAGGCTTGCCCCCATGCGGAGAGAGATTAGTATATTCCTTGCCTGGACTCTGACAGTTGCCTATGAACAGTTATGGTTTGGCTGCAAAGAGCAAACCTCTCTGCAGGGTACTTTACTGTGATTTCATTTTAAAGGGAGGAGTAGTACTTAGTCTTGCTAATGACATTTTCCAGAAACTGCTTCAGATACATACTTTCCCATCCTAAAATTATTTTTATGATCATCAGTACAACTCTGGCTCCCAAGAATACACAGTTTTCTTACACATACAATGGCAAATTAATCTGATCAAAATCTAATCTGTTTAATTTCTTTTGTGGATTTTTTCCTACAGTAGTTATATATGTATTCATGTAAGTCTATATTCCAAACATTACTCTATTTTTTAAATAATAAAAATTATTTTAAAAAGATAATGTCAAAATAAATAGTAACAACTTCTTAAATTATAAATAATGAATTAAAAAGAAAAGCAATACTCAGCCTCCACCGTTATCGCTTATCACTTCAAACTGCTCTGCTTCTATAAGGAAATTAAAGTTTTATGCTACCAGTAGTGAGAATCCAATATAAGCCTGATCATTTGCACATAAAATACCTTGCCTTTGCTCCAGACTCTCAAAGCCGGCTATGTTCTGATTATCTCCTTCACATGCCATATGTGTCCCACAACACATGAAGTACCACAGCTTCATGCCTCCCTGACAAAAAGTGATGCCTTGCATGCCTACACACAGCAAGTCCTAATTTCACAGATTAAACAGGTTTTCTCTAATTGTAACCACAATCTATGTATTGCAATGCCACTAGGGATTTCATTCTACTTTACTATATTGCTGCCCATTATAACTAATGTACATTTAACTATGCATGTACAGATCCATAAAGTAATATGTTCCATGTTTTTATCCTCTGAAGTAGAAATTAAGGATTTGTCTTTGGTGATAGTTGTTCTTTTGTCTGTGCATTACCAGCAAAAGAGTAACAATGCTTAATGTATTTCAATCAAGAATTAACAAGAGGAGCAAAAACTATTGTATGTAGTTTCATTTCTTCATCTACACAACTAAATCAGGAGTGCCTTTTCCATATTCATGCAGATAGACACTGTTTTCTTACAGTTATAAATAATCACTGAGATTATCATTACAGAAAGAAGTTAGCAGGGAACAAGCACATAAAAAGCCTTTCTGGTTTTGTTTATTTATATACTTTATTTCACAGCACTTTTTCTTATCATAAGTCAACCAATTAGATAGTGCTGAAAGAAACCTTCTCCAACAACCATAGGAAAAGAAAAGAAGCCTTGGAATTACTTCCTCAAAGAAACCAAAAGCAAACCAAAACTGGGCAAAATATTCAAACAATATTATATTAGAAATTGTATACCAGATTTTACCAGCTGAGGGAAAACCGACAAGCTAAGCAGAGCCCTGTAGCTTTCCCATTTTGCTCATTCTTCAATGGTGCTTGTTCCTACAAAAGACTTAAGCTGAATTCCAGTTTAATCTCTCCCTAAACCATCACGGAGACATTCTATTTAAATATGTTCTCATTTTCTTCATGTCATGTTATGTGTTTCTTCCCTGGAAGTGCAGCGTGCTGTCCTGAGAGGGTAATACAGGTAACATTCAATCTATAATTGTAAAATAATAGTAGCATTTATCAATTCTCAAGTCCACTGGCAGAATTAATTATTACAGAATATACCCACATAACTGAGGCCACAAGCTCTGGGAATCCAAAATGCAAACAAATTTTTAGCTGCAGCAGCAGGGAAGGAGGAAGGTCAAGAGAAGCCAACGTGCACAAAGGCTGGTGACTAAACCAAGTCTGTGTCCTGGTTCAGACACTTGCCCTTAGAACATTCTCTCACTCTTCCCAAAGTACAGTGCTAGTGCAATCACAAGCAAGAAAAACAAATTATCCATAAAAGATACTTGAGTTTTCCTTTCAATGGCATCTATTTTTTCAGTTGCAGTTTTGCACTGAGCATTCATTAATTCAACAGCAAAACAGTGGATGGACCATGAGGCCTAGGAATTTCAATTTTAATTTCAATTAATTTCAATTAATTTCAATTTTATTTGTCTAGTCATTGATGAAAGTGTCCTCAGAGCAGATGCTACACAGTAACAGCCTGGCACCTAGCTCCAAAGATGTAGATAAAATATGTAAACTAAATGATGTGCCAACTAATATGTACCACTAATGCAGGTATAACTTTAAAAAACATAAATTCTGTCTAAAATCCAGGAGATTCACAAAAGATCATTATTTCTCCTATTTGCTAGCTAGTGGTATATGCCCCCTTCACCTGAAATACTGTTACACTTTCAAGAATGCTACATTAAATTAGATGGCACCTTTACCATAAGCACTCTAACAAGTATTATTTCAGGAAGTGTTACTGGAGTACTGCAATGCAAATAGAATTTGTATTCTCATCTCTACTTCTAAACTGTCCTCCTGCCTTGAAAAAGTGGAATGCATGTGACAAATTCAATGTACTTTGTACTTTTCACCAATAACACAATTTGGGAACAGCTTGAGAAATTTAGGCATGTGACTAAAATGATGCGAGTGGTTCTCCAGATCTCAGAGAAGCCCCTGCCAACCAGTTACCAAAAAACCACCAAAGCCTAGTTAAGATTGAAACAAACATCCTTGCAATGAGTGTATCTACTGTTGAAATCCAGTTTCCACTCTCATCACCAAGAAGAGCTGCCTGTGTTAGCCTACATACTGGTTTGGATTTAAGAGCCTAGAGAAGCGCACCCTCTTTGCCTCTCCTTCTCTGAAAGGTTGCAGATTATCAACACTCCGCTTAAAAATCTGGGTGGTGTGAGATCTGCAGCTCACAAGCTGTGCTGGGTGGCCAAAGGAGGACGCAGAAGTGAACTCTACAGCAGTATGTTCATACACACTGGACAGAAAACCAGTCTTTCTAAAGACCTGAGCAGATCTAAATGTCCACTCTTCTTTTGGAATCTGTTCAGCAGCCACAAATCTATAAAGTCTGAAAACCACTCCTTTACACACAATCTAAACCACTGGCATGTGCCAGGATGCTCAGGTTTGTCCATACTCCCAGGTTAAACAGCTTACTTGAGCCCTGACACCCAATAAAAGAAACTTTAGAAAGCTTTCCTATAGTGAGAATCATATTTTCTGCCAGTATTTATATGTTACTCCAGAATACTGCCACATGTATGAACATCTGAAATCAGTACGACTATGAGCAATTTACATATTTTGGTTTTTAAATTTTAATTATCAAAGCACAAAGAAGTTTAAGTAGTGAAGGTTCTAAGTTTAAATTCATTGACTTGGAAGTTTATCTAAGTGAGAAAAATCATCACACAAAAATAACTGAAAATTATTTTCAGAATTGAAATTAAGTAACTGACATTAAGTAGGGAAGGGAAATTTGTATTTTGTTTTAACATGCAATTTTAATGCAACACCTCCTTAGGATGGCATTTGAGAGTTCACATAAATATTTTAGCACTCTAAATTGCATCTTTACTGAACTGTACATAATCACATTCATTATTAGAATTTTCACTGAAACAGAAACCTAGTAAACATACATTTAATTTCAATACCTGAAAGCAGTAACAAAGCTGTACCTTTGCCTGTACTCAACATCCATCTTCACTGTGCCCAGGACTATTTTCAACTGCAAATGACTCCTTAAGCTTTAAATGCACAGTAAGATACATAACTGGCTACGTGATTGAAATGGCTTCCGGAAGGAGGATGCAAAATCTGAACTGTCACCTCCAACTCTGTTTCTTGGTGACACGGAGGCAGAGTTCCACAAATAGCTGGGAAGTTATATTAAGAGGTTGTGTGATGTCCTGCCAGGGTCTTTACTAGGCTTCTATAGCACAAAGGTCATATATTATTTATTTATAGAGAAGGAGGATACTGCACAAACTCTATGAGGTTTTAGGGAGCTTGTACTTCTAACCTAAGTGATTCTGTGAAATAATGCAATGTACATCAGGTTTTGAGAAATGGTGTTAAAATATGCCTATAATTGAAAGGTGTCCTGTTTAACTATCAGATGATTTTGATTCAAGAAGAAAATCAAGATGTATGCTTAAATCTTGTTCAATTGGGATAGAGCTTACCTTTTTTTATGATTTAATAGAAATTTACTGGAGAGTTCAGTTAGTCTGAGCAGTGCCAAGATAAGGATTCTCCTTATTACGAACAGCATTTAGCACAGCTGTATCTGTTTTCTCTATATGTAAAACAAATTCCTTTTCTTCGTTTGCTTAGAGCATGGTAAGAGATGTTGTAAGTATAACGACTGAGTCCGTCCTCCTCAACCATAGCATCCATCACTTTATCAATAAAGTGGTTGGTTAAGATTTGTTTCCCACCCTAGTTCTGCCATCCAGTATCAGCAAGTCGCTTGGCCAAATCAGTTCTGCCTTGTTTCTGCTCTCTTGAGACCAGGTAGTAGAGCGCTTAAGTTTGTCAAACAGCTGTTGTATGGCTTAATTATGTCCACAAAGAAAAATAAAATTACTCCAAATTCTTCTTCAAGGACTTAAAATGCATGCCATGTCTGTCAATAATATCAGCAAATCAATCAGTATTTTGAGTACATATAAATACAGGATACTCTCTAAAAAACAAACACCTTTCCCCCCTTTTCAGTTGAAGAAGGGACTAAAGTAGCCTTCAGTCCTGTTGTGAACCCTGCCTTCCCTCCCACTCTTCACTTATTAACAGGCATAAATCATACTGTGCCTCTCCCTCTAGACATTGTTTTTATTTTAACATTACTGATTTTCAAACTTGATGGAGCCTTTAATAAGACATAATAGGGAAGCTGAAAGTCAGTCCCAAGAGTCAGAAAAATATTCCATTCTAACCTGTCTGAAATGCAGCAAACAGCTTCAAGGAAGAAAATGAACAGACAGAACTACTTCTGTGTTTAGATACTTCTGTTGTATCTGTATGAACCTTGAGTAAACACAAGACATATCTGCCTTCTGGAAGAGATGCAAAATCACTGATTTTAGAAGTCTGAATTTGATTTTTTTTCCCTTGTTTAGACTGCATTTGTTTTGATTATAAGCAGCATTCTGACAATTCAATTTAGAAATAAACTGATTTCCTACCTTATCTGGAAAAAAAACCACAAAACCTCTTAATGATCTTCCTAATAAAATGAAGCTGCTACACTGCCGGCCCACTCCAAACCCCTAATGGTGGGATTTATGGTGTCCTTTTATGTTACATTGATGGGCAGTATGATTTTCTGAATTTATCAATCCTCAAAGTTTCCTTCTGATTTCTGCTGGACAGGAACATGTTGTGGAAAAAGTAATTCCCATTTTTTACCTCTTCTTGCATTTCAAGCTACTTTTGACATCCCTTTTGATGGATTCCATCTTTCGCTGACAGCAATGTACTCTCCATGGCATCTTCTTACTCATACCTTCTCTCCTGTTGTCTTTACTCCTCTCCATCATAACAATGGCTTTTTATTCCTTTTGTTTTCCTTCCCCTTTACTGTTCTCCCACTTAAAAAGACCTACCAAAACTCAGAAACTTGTTTTGTTTAAAACAGTGAACTAAACATGGACATCCGGGTTTATTTCCTGCACTGAAACTGATTTTAAAAACAGCTTCTCTATTTCCCAGTGCTTAAAAGCCCGCCACTGATGTCAGATTTTCAAGTGAGCTCAGCAGCATCTAGTTCCTGCTTCAGTTCTTATAAGCTTTAATTCTTATTCTATTCAGAATCACTCAGGGCCAGTAAAGCCGAGCAATTTTGAAGTCCAGCCTTCCGTTCTACTGTCTAAAGAGGACTTCACAGTTTTTGACATTCTGGACCTAATCTTTCAGTGTCCCAGTATGTCATATGAAATGAAAAAAGGTGTTTGTCTTCTCTCAGCCCTTACCTTTGTATAAAAGAAATTTTGGATATATATGATCAAATATTGTATTACACACAGCTTGTCTTTAATTTTAACCTAAAACTCTACTATATGACTCATTTCAGAATACTACGGTTATTTAATGTAATGTCATACATTTTATTTCCTATAATATTTTGCCCATAAGAAGGTTTGACATTTAAGACAGCTCAGTTTCAGGACTAAAACGTGAAAAAGCCTGTTTGTATTAAGAAACTTTCTCCAAACGAAACCTAGTGAGGAAAATCTCCCACAGGCAGCAAGACTTCATGGTGATTTAGTTAAAATCAGTCTCTCAAGATCATGATTTTCTATGTTTGTTCAGCTGGTCGTTTGGTTTTGCAGAAGTAATCTTAGCAGTCTGCAAAATGTGGTGAGTAAACAGTAATTTTAATACTTTGCTCTTTCCATTGCTTTCCATTTGAAGCTTTTAATGTGTTTTACAAGCACAGCAAAGAGCTTTTCTCTTTATTTAACAGAAGATACTACAAAGGGGTGACCTCAGACATGTCTCAGAGAACTGCCCAGGTAGTTGCAACTAGCTTATTTCCAGCTCTGAACTATGCCCATTCTGAAGACTAGATAAATCTTCTCACTCTTTTCATCTCATAACCTGAGGGTTTGATGAACAGGGGATATATGGGACCTACACATGTTCTACTGTTATGCTCAAAAGAGTTTAAGAACAGTTTAATCTTAAGCACACCTTGTGACTTCTGACAATGTTCTGTCACTAACCACAGGTGTGTTCTACCAGGAAAGAAAAGGTACCATCAAACTCTTGGAAGGTGGCAAGTTTGATGATTTTACTCTTAGTCTTCCTGATCTCCTTTCTCTATTTAAGTATTATTTAAGCACTTATTAGCCCATTCTAAGGAGATCTTATGTCACAATATGCAACAATCTAATGATTTCTATTCTTCCTGTCTTTTTTAAATAGCAGGGTTCCTCATGCACTTTAACTCCCTTCTTCCCCCTTCTCTCTACCATTCATCTCTCTTGTCACTGTAAAGCTGGAAATCACTGAATATATTAATGAGCTCCCAATTAGGATCAGTGCTCTACACAAAAAAATATCTAATACATACCTAATGACAGCAAAGTCAAAAGCCCATGGTGTTTATCCAGCAAATACAAAAAAAAAAAAAAAAAAAAAAGAGAAGAAAAAGAAAAATTGTTTTCCAGAAGCATTCAAGTACCTCTGCATATACTTAGTCTGAAACATAAAAGTGGAGTTAAACATACGCTTAAATGCTTCCTTTAATTGGAACCTATTGTTTTTCTGCTGTTACCAAATATACCCATGCTTATAATTGACATAATTTCTCTTGATGTACAGACCTTTTAGGTTAGCAGTTATTTCATTTATGAGGTTATCCTGTCCGGGACTACTTATCCATGTTCTATCTACCACACTAACTTCTAAAAATTAATCACATTTCAAAAATATTCCTTTACCAGCTTTGCTGTCAGATTCCATAAAGCATCCTTCCATCTCAAACTAGCAGGAGGTAGTTTCAAAACAGACAAAAAGGAAGTGGCTCCTCGTAATATGCATGTCAAACCCTGGGATTCCTTGCTAAAGAGTAATGTGGACGCTTGGAGTTTGCCAGGCTCAGAGGGAAATCATGCAAGTTTACAGGATAGGAACCCACTGTGTTTACTAAATAGGAAGAGACAATGTCTGGCTGAGTACATCTCTGGGATAGCTGAACACTAAGAGATTACTTAACTGAAATATGATATACAATTTCCTTGTTCTTACACACTTCCTTAGGCATTCAGTTTTGGCCAGTGCTGAGGACAGGTGACAGTCTGAGTGGCTGGACAATCCACCTGCTGCTAGACAAGTCCTGGGTCTAAGCTCAAGTGCTCAACCTCAAGCTCAGATGTTCCAGCTCTTCCTAAAGGGAACTCCTACTCCTTGTACATTGACGTTTGAATGAATGATCAGGAATAGTTAAACAAAATGTTAAATATTACAAACTGAGGCTCAAGCAAGGCCTGTTTCTGCCTACTGGCTCAAATTGAGCAAAAATGTTTCAGCATTTTTTAATTTTCCTGCTTTACGAAAAAAACCCAAAACCCTATCAACTTTTTTTCAGTCCCACCCAAAACTGAATAGCTCCAGATACAGTTTGAGAATGATAGAGGTTTCATGATTTTTTTATGCACTTCACTTTTACAGTCAAATTTCAAACAAAAAAGTTAATGACATTCAACAAAACCAAAACTGCCTTATTGATTACCTCAAATTTTACCCACCAGTTACCAAGTTTAATGACTTCAAATTCAATCTTACCAGCAGTACAGATATCCTCTGGTATCTAAGAATGCTACAACATGCAGCAAAAATGAGTGAATCTGTGAGAAATACTCTTTTGCCTTTATTCAATTCCTATCTATTCCTATCGGTATCAGATGTAAGACAAAATTCTACCAGAAGTTTTTCTCATCTCACTGCCAACTGATTCTGCAGACTCAGCTAAATCACAGACTTCCGTGTACTTCTCTGAACAGATCTTCCTACAGGATATAAGAATAGAATTAGAAAAAGGGGCGGGGGATGTGACTAAAGTAACACAGAAACTTCACAGGTACATATGTGCCATTTAATGCTTTGTGAGCAGCCAAGTATGTATTTTCATCTTTTAGGTGGAAATTTTAAGATGCTGAATCTTGATATCGATTATAATTGTGCCAGCTGAAATTTCATCCAAATAGACTTGGCAATCAATTCCACTACTTACAGTCTGTAAGAAATGCTTTGGCTGCAGTGTAGCACAAAGGATGTTGTTACTTGGAAACATGCTTTCAGTTAGGAATGAAAGACAAATTTTAATGTTTTAAGAAAACTACTGCATTGTTTAGATTGAAGGCGAGAATTTTGCCTCCTTGCCTTTATTTTAAGCAATGCAGCAGCTTCCTTAAAATGGTGAAAATTGCCTTGCATTACCAAACTTGAAACCATGTTTATGCAATTTTAGGTAGGTGCGATTACCATCAAGGTGTGTGGTCTCCACACACTGTTGGAGGCTCAGGGTTATCCTAAATGTAGTTTCTTTGGGTTTGTGTTTTTTTTTTTTTTTTTTTTTGAAGTATAGTGAGAGAAAAATCAAGCCCCTTGGAGGTCTGGGATCTAACTGAGCTTTATATCATTTTGAATACTAATTTTCCTGTGGCATAAATCAATCCTCCCACTATCCACAAGAGGCTACTGGGATCTGTCCAGTGAACCCCCTCCTTTTCCCTTAGCATACTTCTTCTTGATGATCTCATTCTCCACTCATATATCTTCACATTCCATCTGTAGGCCAATAACTATAAATCTGCCCCTTCTTTCATGGCTTGTCTCATTTAATCTCATTCTGTCTCATGTCTCTTCTTGGGTGTTTTGTTGTCAGTTATGAGTCATTGTAACTCAGGCCTAATTCACTACTGAAACCCTTTTCCCTTCCCCCACACTACAATTCACTACATGCAACTTAGACCCAATCAATGCCCTGCCTCCAGAAAAAAAAAAGGGAGAGGGGGAAAAAATTCATCTTTTTGAACATTATCAAGGAAACCAAACTTTTAGACCACAAGTTCAGGAAGTTCCAACATGAAGGCTGTCAATTAAATCATCATCGTGTCTTAATGTCTAATTTTCTTCCTTCTCAGTGTCTCACTACATTTACAACTGACATTCAACTAACCACAGCTACCTAGTCTCCATTTTGCAGCAGAAGCTGCTCATGCCTGAGCTGTGTAAGGGTTACAAAGCAGTAATTTTGAAACAAAGATATTCGAACATCACTGCTAGCTTAACAGCACCCAAACGTCACTGTCACCATTCAACCCTGAATCAATGTCCAAAAAAAGTAGCTGACACTCCTGCACTTTCTGAAACCATTGCCTTGGTTACAAAATGCAGCAAACAGGAATGAACTGGTTAACACAATTAACTGAAATAATCCTCTATCACATTCTCTATTAGCATTTTGATTTTAATTCTCCCTATACTCAATGCAGAGCAGTTTAGAAGGGGAAGGCCTAGGGGTTTGAGAGTTTCTCAATTTTTCATGTTAGATAGAGTTCCTCTTAAAATATCATCATATTCTAGAAAGACTGTGATAATATACTGATTTAAAGTTTTTCAGTTCCCCAAATTGCACAAAATTTGTCAAATAGAGGTACTCTTTCTCCTCCTTTGAAAATCAAAGTGGATTAAAATCTGCATCTCTCAAATCCAGCACCTTGCGTAAGTAGCTTTGTGGTATTATAACTGTAATTTATTTATAAAATAGTGTATTGGGTTTAATGTTAGAAACATGAGAGGTTTGCAATGAGTATTAAATGTAATTTTTTCTGCAAAGAGGAAAAGAAATCTTCCTTTCTAAAGTAGCTTGTTACTCACAGTTATTCAAATCACATATGGTTTGAAATTCCTAAGGGAAAATCTGACTTTTAGATTTTTCTTATTTCGAGAGAATTAGAAGTACTGGAATGATCACAACCTGAAATTCATAGTTAAGCCTATTTTCCCATAACTATGAGTTTTTAGAACATTAAGTAAGGTCAGTAATTCATATCCAAAATGCTAGATACGTCGTTTGACCACCACCTTGGAGTACAGAATTAGTGCTTAATTTCAGGTACAGAATGTGCTCAGGCACTATTCTTGCTATCTACTGTCAATAAAATTTGTGTAAGGTTCATTTCTCCCATCTTAGAGAGTTAATTCTTCTGAAGGAACTGCATAACTGAGCAGTTAAACACTTTTAATCTTGAGTGTACTTATTTTTAAAAAGGCTTACAAGTTAAAATGCATTAGATACAATTAATCTTTTTCAGGAAAATAGCATCACTCTTCAAAGTTGAGGAGAAACCTTTTCTAAATCTACATTAGGAGATTCTGATAGTTTCCTGTTCTTACAGAGAAAACTCCAAAGAGAGACTGAAGATGTTTTGAAGACAAATGATCTGACTCAAGGTTCAAAAAAACCCCAAGTGTTTTCACCACTGACTTTACATTTTGAGATACTGCTGCTAACAACTATGTGCATTACAGGACCAATGTTACCAAAAAATCAGACAATGAAAACAAAATACTAAAAAGTACTAATAATGCTACACTATCATTCACTGGTCCCAGGCGTTACATCTGCACTGTGTAGTAAAACCTGGTACTGTGGTATTTAATACTGATTTTGCTTATGAGTTATGAGGCTCATTCAGATGAAGCAAACTGCATGAAGTCAAAGCAGCAGTTCAGTAGCAAAACCCATAAGTCTAAACCCCCCAAAAAAGAGCAAAACCCAAAACATCAATACTGTCTATGAACACACTACCAAACCCATGACAATGCACACATAATAAAATATGAACTTGAATAAATATGTGGAACCTGATACAGTGTGTGGTTCAGGAATTCAAATAATATTCAGAGTGACTTTGCTGTTTACTCATACTAGCTTTTCAGTAACATATGGTATAACATTAACAAGAGTGATTTTTCACATATTAGTGACATAACTGTTAAATACATATCCTGTGGAGGTAACTCTCCTTTGTAATTTTGTTCAAAATACCTAGTTCTGAACAATAGTTTGCATTGTTAATTATAACAATTTAATCATTGTAACGACATTAACGTAAGACTGTAATGACTATAGAAGTAAAATGTTTTCTCTGAATGCACTTTGTATTGATGCATTCTGCAAAAAAACCTGTTTAGTCTGTTAGCAATCCCATTTGCTTCACTGAGTTAATCAGCTATAAAGGGTCTTACTTGTGTACAATCAATATCTCTACACTATTATCAAAATACAAAAATGTATTAAGTTATCAGTTTGCACATCCATAGCATGTCAGTCATTACCTGCTCACAAGGAGCTTTGAAAAGTAGCCACACAATTGTTCTCCTTTCTTCAGAGACACATAACAGACTAAACAGACCTGTATTAGTTTTCCCTGTATGTACTCAGAAAGCAAAAATCTATTTTCCTATAATTTAGAAATTTACAACCTTTCTCTAGGTTGTCCTTGCTATCAAAATAGAAAGTCCCATTTCTGCACTGGGATGAACTGCAAATGCCCTGCTTCCTTTCATCTGTATACAGGACATATACACTATTTAAATCTCACTAAAATCTGAGGCCTGGCAAAGTTATACAGGATCCTCTGTCATGTCTTGAAACCAAAATGAATTATACCCTCACTGTAGGCCTAATCCAGGGCTTACACAGTTCCCCATATCTAGTTCCTGAGGCCACTGGGAACCTTGTAGTGCCTTAGCCAATAGAGGAAGGCCATTCACTTTTCTCTGTATCAAGAAGAATCCACTTTCTCCACTGTTCCTCAGATGGCTGTCAACAGTCTGGGCAGTAACAGATAGTAAAATCTGATTTAGCTAACCTATGTGATGGAACATCCAGAAGCATCAATTGTGTTGAATTCTGAAGTGCAACTCTGACACTACCTTTTTAACACTAGGTTCATCTTTAGTTTGCATGATGGCATTCTGACTAAACAACTTTAACTTTTGCTGTGACTTTTTCATTTATGTCATTTTCTCACATCTTTGTATGAGTTAACAAGAACATTTTCCTTCAAGTGCATTAACTGCAGAGCACCCCACACTGAGCATCAATTACTGGTATACATAACAAAAGCACAAATACCTGAACACCTTGCAGATTACTCTTAAATGCCTTCTCTTTGTATTCTGAGTTCCTTTTGGAGTTTAATGCTTCTTCTCTTTAGGGGCAGCCTGAGATTGATACACTGTAACAGCAGAAGAAAAGGTGATCTGAGTATGAATTTAGCTAGAAAATGCTGAATGAACATACCAAAAGCCAAAACATCATAAAATAAACATTTAAGTACTGCTACCCCCTACAGTCTGTTATACTGATAAATGTGACATATCATGCAGAGCAGATAAACAAGAGACAGTAAACAGACCATGTCATTTCACAGAAAAGGATGGAAAACATTTACACTGTGGTGCAAATTCCTTTAAGCGGTAGTTTTGAACTTTCTGAACAGAGCCACACTCTAGACTATTTGCAGTGCTCAAAGCTTTGCTGCATTTAGTGGCTTCCTCGCCAACCTCTCCCTTCTCCCCTTCTTCAGCTGAACCAGAAAAGCTACTAGCTTGAGTGCAATATCTAAATTACAATACAGACACCTCACTGGCTTGAGATGACTCACCCAGAGTATACATTTTATGTCAAAACTACACTCAAAACCTAATGAAAACTTTCCCTCTGTTGGTTACTCAGGAATTGAGAGAATGTAAAACAAACCATTTATTACAAACTGAGGCCAGTAACAATAGCCACATAAACTGGCATAGCTTCCATTGATTAAGTTGATGCTAGACCAGTTCACACAAGCAGAGAAATTTGGTCACTGTGTATGAAAACATCTCTCTGAAACATGTCTAAATTCACCAGAGTAAACACCAAAGAACCCTTTTCTCTCCAGGCCAGTAGGAAAATGTTTGTTCTATATTTGTGAGAGAGTCAGTTCACTGCTGTTAAGGTAACTCAACACACACCCACAAATATTGCAACTTCACATGGATCTAGATGAGAATGAAAATATTACAGAATGTCAAAAGTACAACTCAGCTTTTTCCTTCATTCTGCTCACCTTTCAAAAACCCAAACCAAAAGCTGCCTTCCCCTCTAGCATCCTCAGACCACAGGCCACTGTGAGCTTTTCTTTGGCTGAAGCAAAAGAAAATTTTGAACACAAAAAAAGATGCATTCTTCTCCTCACTGCTTCTTCCAAATCCTGCTAGCATATGGTACAGAGTACACAGTGGACATACGTGGTGCAGGACTGAAACTCTGTCACTGGAGGTCAACTGGCTAGTCCAGTTAGCACACATGTATCATAACTGCTTCTAATCTGGTTGTGTTAATTTACCTAATCAGTAGTTACTGCTGACATATTGTCTCAATTTAAGGTTCATATTTGCCTTAAGAAGTAACAATCAGTATGATCTGAGTTTTAACACACCTTACTCCCACATCTACTGCAAGGGATTACGTCATTAAAAAGGATACATATTCTGAATTAGAATTAGTAGTGTGCACAACTCTTGGTTTCTTCTACCTTCAAAAACATCCAGATGAATTTCAGTGGTCATCAATAACAGCAGCCCTACCAACAAACACTGTCACAGGCCCGCAACAGGCACAAGTCCAAGCCTCAACTACCTTCTGCTTCTTCAGGTCTCTACTTCTCCTTATTGTTAGATACTGACTACAGCACATGGTAGACTAATGTGTTACATGGTCAAAGGTCACACAGCAGCATATAGGTCTACTTCAAATCCAGTTCCTGTAGCAGAAGACTGACACACTAGTTCCCCGTTTCAAATGCTTCTGTTTGCTAAGTTTTGCCTTTCTGGTAACATCAGAATCTACACTTTCATTTCAAGTAAGTTCTAACATGCATCTACTATGCATGCAAAGTACCTCCCGTAAAGGTATTCTTTCATTAAATACTTCTGACCTTGGAAATCTCATGAATATTGATGCAAGCCTGAAATTTTCAAAACTTGGGGCAATGAGGTTTTAGAAGATGCAGTCCTTCCTAACAGCAATTTCTGAAGATGTCAAGTCCCTTTGAAGACAGCTGAAACTAGCCACCCAAAATCACTCATTATTTTCCAATCCTGAGGCAAGATATACTGTGAAAAATTATAAAGTAGTTGAGTATTTGGAAAAGATCAGATGATATCCACATAAGTAACATCCCATTGAGTTCAAAACTATGTCCTTTCCTGGTAGACAAATTCTGCCATTAGCAGCAAGAATATGATTTTACTAAAGTAAACTGTAAGGCTAGAGTGGAAAAAGATAAAGAAAACTCTGTGTACTGGGTAACTGCAGGAAGTCTAAAGCTGAAGATCTAATAATTAGTCTTATCTCTATCAAGGTACAACGGAATAAGCTGAGAGGTGCACGAATGCCTGACAAGGCCCCGAGGCTCCTCACAGCTGCAGAGAAGCCTCATTGTTCTGGAGGATTTTAAGAACCATCTCATGTGGGGAGAACATGAGAAATTTCTTTTTCCTGCCACACTGCTGATGCAGGTATCTGGAAGGTACATTTCCCTACAGATTCTTCCCTTCATACAAGCCACAACAGTGCTGAAGGTTCACTGTTGGGCTCCCCTTTACACGGCTGTTCAGGCACAGCAAGCAGTAGGTGCACAAAGAACAGCCTCTGGGGCAGTCAAACTCCTGCTGTTTTGTGGTGGGAAAGCCCAAGGGAAAACACACTGCAAAGGGAAAGATATCTTCCTTGAAGTTCTTACATTTTTGCCTTGCACAAGACTTACTCAGTGTGCTTTAGCTCACTAATGCAAATATTTAGATTTTGAGATTTATCAGTGATTATTACACATTCAAACCAGAGCTGGCATTTCACTTTCCAAACTGAAGTTTGGAAACACCCAGGGAAAAAAAGGGGTGCCTCCTTCCCTGTGCTTTAATACAAACTCACACAAAATACCAGCAGGTAGGAATGCAGTCGCACACTTCATGTTCATCTGGTTTCTCAGGATGACATGTGAGTGCTTGAGTAACAGCTTTACAGGACTCTCCTTCCAAAGCCAGGGTGGTTTCTCTCTGAAATGTGCAAATTATATGGCACCAGCTTGCTAGGCATCATGCATCTTTATCTGTAAAATCTGCATTTCTTTATCCTTCTATTTTAAAACATAGTGGTAACCAGAACACACATAAGATTGCTTCTTGCTAGTGTTCACAGTTGCTCCTCTTTTCTGTCAATGTTTTGCTGAATAAGTAGGGCAAATGCTTCCACAGTGAGTCTTGACTGGATCATCTTGCGCAGCCACCAGGTCAGTTTACTGCAGACAGCAAATTCTTGTTTGATGGACCATCCCTTCAACTGTTTGGAGGAATTAGGGGCATTTCAGCAATCCAATCCTCATTACAGCTATTTGCAATGACCAACCACTTTATATTCTCTGAGGAAAATGATCAAAGAATTAGTTAACACTAAAACAGAAAAGGGAATGTATGCTACAGACTCACAGCTTTTTTCTACTCTGTGAGAACCTGCATCACTTTTTTCTACTCTGGGGAAAACTGCATCACAGGTCTTTTGCAAATTCCCATTGAATGCAAGCAGAATTTTGTCACCGGCTTCAAGTAGAGCTGGAGCAGCTTTCAAGTTATTTTGAAGTGAAGCAAACAGTATATTTTTTCTTGGGCAGCATAAAATACTGGACTTGGGATATAAAAATACAAGTTTGACTGTGTAAAATGACCCAAAGCTTCTGTTTTTAATGCCCCAGCCAGTTCAATGCCCACAGCCCTCCAGTCAGCTGCACTGCTTTAATAGAACAGCAGTGGAAGAGAAACTGGAAAAAACACCATAACTGAAACATAAGCAAATGACCTAATCTACACTATGGATCTGCAGCAAGCCTGATTCCACTGCCAGTGAAGTCCAAAACAAGTTTCACCTTCAAAGAAAGCAGCAGCAGATCTTTACTCAGCATAATAAAGCTTAAGCAGTTTGCAATTTTGTATGGTTAAAACATATGGGCCATGGTCAAGTGAATGGTTATGCCATGTGATTTTTTTCTCGTTTCCCAAGTCTCCTAAAGCTCTCATAAGGTCCAGAGCCTTCTTTTTGTGTTTTCTGAGAGAGACAAAAAGAAACAAGGACAGGGGGGAAGTAAATGGGAGGTTTGGGTTACTCTACATCTTCCTTTCTCAAGCAGATGACTAATACCATTATTCTTACTTAGAATCATGATTAACTTATTACCTGGGAAGTTGTTGAGGCTTTCAAGTCTAATTTAATTCACCCCAACATCTACTCACAAAGCAAAATCAGACCTATTTAGATAGCTTGCAAAAAAGTATGATTGGAAGGCTGAAGCACACAGACAAAAGCAAACACCTTTATTTGTTTCATGATTTGTACAAAACCTTTGCTGCCTGTAGTCCGCACTTTACAGGCACTCTGAAAATCCAACACGGATATTTATACTAGGCTGGCTAATGAAATCCACAAGGAATACTGTTTAAATAGAAATTCTGACCCATGAAGTGACCATCACACACCATAGATCTGTTCTCTGCCAAAACCAACTGGTCCAAGTCTGCCATCATGTGTCCCATCTGCCTTTCCAGTGATCCTGTACCAGCAACCTCACACAGATAAATCACCTGAGGAGCTTGTTCCAGGAAGGGCTTCTAACACTGCATGCAGAGAGGGCAGATGGGATTTGCAGCAATCCACAGCTTGATCATCCTGAGAAAATGCCGCTCCTTATCCAGCCCCTTGCCTGTAATATTACACATACAAGGAACCAGCTATTGCCGTTTGTTTCCAGTGCATAACACAGAATAACCACCCTGTCTTACCTCACACGGTAGAGCAATGGTTGAAATGAGTAAAGCTTTAAAGGCTACGAAAAACTCAAATGCTACATGAATAACATCCAAGAGCCATACACACAGTCTTATTAATGCTGAATGCAATTATGATGATGATTTGAAAAAGCCAAACTTAGTATTCAGAATCTGACTGAAGGGATTCAGGACTTGACTGGAAAGTTCACGTTAGAAGATGTACCTTTCAATAACCCAACTGAGTTCAATGAGACTGCCTATATCAAATCCTTATTGCTATGTCTATTTCCATTTCCACAGTGAACTGCACTACCAAAAATACTGATGAGATGACCACAAACAAACCATACTAGCAAAAATTATTCTGAAATAAATTTAGCCCCCAAAATGCCTATGCTGCTGCCATGTTCCATCAAGAAAGAGTTCACAAGATTCTGCCTTGAAGGTTACACTTATTACTCACGTGTACAGAAAACAGGACTTAGGATGAGTGTTCAGTATTTTAAGCACAGGTGACTGAGACATGGGAGAATAATAATGGTTACTTGCTCCTGAAAAACAGTGCAAAAGACTATCCAAATAAGAAATTTGTGAACTATTATGCATATGATTTTTTTTTTCAGTTAAAAATTTCTTTCTTAATCCTTTTAGCACTAGAGTATCATTAGTCTAACTAAAGACTATGTGCTTTACTTCCTCCTTCCTCCTCAGAACAAGGCCATACCAATCACTGTGTGTTGATCTTGCAAATCAGTTTCTCCAAAGGGCTTGGTTTTCCCAGCAGCTGTATGCTGGCTTCATCAGGGTGCTGAAGTCAGCTGCTCTGGTACTTGCCACTATAATGCAGAATGTCAATCACACTACTCATGAGAATTAGCACAACACAGCCTAATTAGAAACTAAACACTGTGTTATCTGCAATGATTTGGAGATGGAGTAAGTTGATGCATGTTTTAGGAACCTTTCTTGCTGCACAGTAGTTCATGATAACACCCACCTCACAGCTCATTAGTGAATCAAAATATTATACTGTATAAATACTACTTTGCTGTTTTACATTTTACAGAAGCCCCAGGTCTCAGAAGCCTCCACTACAGAATATATTTGATTTAGTTATATTGGAACATTGTAGGAAATGGAAAGCAGTCCCGATTGTCCAAAAACAGCAAAATTGAAGCCAATATTCTGTATACTTTGGTCTTCTCTCTATAGAAATAGACCCAACCAGCTTCAAGACATTTCAAACTGAAATACGTATTGGCAGAACAAAAAGAAACTATATACTGTATGACGTTGCACATGAATTCTCAGTACTTCTGCTGCTGGATTTATTTCTTTCTCTTGCTTTTTTCCACAGAAAACAATGTAATCCACTATAAATCTAGATGGCACTACTGCAAGGAGAAGGAAACCTGGCGAAGAACTGAAATCAAAGATGTAAATGTGCAACAGCAAAAAAGGACATGAAAGGATATGAAGCTGGTTTGCTGCACGGTTTCTCAAAATGGGAACTGGAGAGCACAAATGTAGACCACGTTCTCACTTCTAGTTGAGATAAACATTTACAAGCTATTCACTTTAAACAGGAAGATGTAACATTAGGACACGACCTTTAATTTCACTGAGTCTGTGAAGGCAAACCGCCACAGCTCTACTGCAATGCAGTTAAAACATCCAGGAAGAGATGCATACTCTTCCACTGCTTTGTTATTACAGGTGTACTTGATTTTAGATTCAATGAGGAAGGTGCAATTTTATAGCTGTGTGGAAAAATCTTTAAAATGCTTGCGGGTGGATGTCTAATGATGCCAGACTGGTGTTGCAAAACATAATATGAAGAGAAAGCATCGAAGAAACTGTCTACATGCCAATGAAGGAGCATTTAGGTAAATAATACTAAACCATACATGCACAGATCTTATGTCATTCTGCTGTTATTACAGATGTGTACCCTGTTTTTGTTCTTTTAAAAGGGTGCCATTCTGATGTGTTATCATTAGTTTTCTAGCTGAAAGCCAACAGAACTTGACAGACACCAACAAAAGATAGTGGAATATTAATTTACAGAAAATATCTGCAAATTTTAAAAAGCTACAATCTACTTGTAGTGTCAAAGATGAAACACATTTCTTTTTTGTGCAACATTCATCACGTTTCCCATACAGAAATATGTGCAGATGATTTTTTACTGTGGGAAACTATTAAATGTATAAGACATGGCATTGTATTAATGTGCAAGTGCATATTTATAGCATTTTCTGATAAAAATTAAACAAGGTCAGTGGATGAAAGGTGACAAGTTTGGATTTCTGCATCTCAACATGAGATACCTTAGAGGTGGATTCCCTGCGTAGAGCTGAATGTTTTGAAACCTTCATAAGGGGTATTAGCAACATCTCCACTTTAGTTCTCCAACACCGACATTTCCAGAATTACTTGCAGTTTCCAAAACCTTGGCTGTTTAAAAAAACCCTATGTTTAAAAAAAGGTTTTGTAATATCCGTGCATTCCATGATAGCATGTAATTCTGTAGGGAAAAAAAATATTGCACACGTATATTTAAAGCAAATTTCTTCCCCACTGCATAACTGGCTTCTTGTAACTAAAGGCCTTAAAGAGATCCTCTGCTTCAGCTTATTATTTCTTTCCATCAGGAGAAGATTGAGGATCCCTTCAAGAGGTTTATTTTAGCCTTAGAAAACAGTTCTAACACAGGCTGCAACAGAGTACCAAAGCTCTGGAACATGCAATTCTGAAAGCTTGAGATTTTTTTTTTAAAGAGTCACTAAACACAACCATGACTTAGAAATCCAAACTAACTGTACCAAACTAGAAAAAGTCTTTTGCATTACTTAATAGCCTACTAACCTGGAAAAATACTAATGCTGGGGGGGTTGTTTGGGTTTTGGGTTTTTTTTTATTTTATTTCGTTTGTTTGGTTTTTAAATTCTAAATACTATTTCTTGAAAGGCAAGTGTAACATTTCCTATGAGAGAAATACCCAGTGCTTTGCAAGTTTCTCTAATTTTCAGACAGGTCACTCATATAAACTTGATTTATTCTTTTCAGGGAGCAAAGAACACTTAGGAATGGTATTTTGTATTTCTTGTGCCTTCCACCTGAAATGTCTGCGTGCTCAACAAACATTAATGAAGAGACCTTTCACAAGATATCAGTGCACTACATGATGGTGAAAGGAAGGTACAGGGAGAGAAACCTAGAGAGGCCGTGCAGGAAGGCTATGGCACAATGGAGAGCCAAGCCATCGCTGCCCCAGCCCAAGCCCTCTGCTTTAAGCACAAAGTCCATTTCCCTGGTTGGAGAAGCACGTGGGAGGTGTGACAGAGAAGTCTTCTACCCCACTTGTAGAACAGCTGTTTGAAATCTCATGAAGAGAAAACCGTATTCAGATGTTTTCAGGTTTGGCTGCTAATCTAAAACTTGACAAGCTGGTTGAGTGTTAGGAATACGTTTTAGAGGACCTGGATGGCACCATACTGAAAGCTGGGGTAACCTCAAGTAAAATTCAGTTTTACACAAGTCCAAGCAGGCACAGTAGTTACCTGAAAGCTTCTAGAACTTTTCAGTTGGCTTCCAACTGAGAACATATGATAAGTGAAATTATCTAGCTTGCCATATGTTACCTATGAACAATTGAAGACAGTATGCTCCTTTGACCTGGGCCTATTAAAGAACAAAAATGAAGACAAGAATGCAAATTTAAAGAAACACTCAAGTGCTAGGAATCTGTTTGTAAGCATTATGAAAACAAATATATCAGCATTAATGACTAAAATTTCAGGAAAAAATAAGGTGAAATAGAGAAAAAAAAAAACCAACCAAACATAAACTTTGGGAAACACATAACTGTCACCAAGTTTACCTTACTCTAATGAAAGAATGGTCCTGGCTGCTATTTCCAGGCCCTGCAATGGCACTAGCATGTCTGATTTTGCTGTAAAGTTCTGATTTTCTTCTTGTTTCCTGAAATTTACTATCCTTGGTTAAAAGTTGTTTGGTTTTTTTTTTGTTTGTTTTTTTTTTGCCAAAGAGATTCACCTTGTATTTATATGCAGGTGAAAATTATCTACCTTGAGTTGGATTAATCATATGAACAGGGGTCTGTTTTGTGCAGAAAAAACCTTTAGTCCATTCGCAGTTTAACAAATTCCTAGGATCTTGTTGCAAGGTGAATAAAGCTAGATGCTTTCCTTTTAGTTCTAAGACTGCTTTCGGGTTATAAACATTGTGAGCTGTTTTTTCTGAAAATTAATTGCTATAGACCCAGGCCAGTGTGGCAAAAGCAGCACAGGGCAAGTCTGAATAACAAGAATTTCAGTCAAGCCTCAAAACACATTAATAGAGGCAACATCTTAAAATATATGTACATACATACATAACACTTCTATGTAAGGTTCAGATAGCCCCGTATTTCTGGTAATAATTGTGGTTATTGCGCAGAGAACAGTAATTTGTCCAAACCCAACCATAAATAATTAAGGCCAGGATTTCGAAATCGGATCTGTGTGGGTGGATTTTTGCACCCCCGCGGATTCAATGGCAGGATCAAAGCCTAGGAAAGCCAGAAATACACTCAGAATCTGCATATTGCTCAAGTACACCACCTGGCACTTCCAGTGCGGGGAAGGGTCTGTTTTCACCACCACCCTCCCACCCGAATGCCTGACAAACAAACACTTTCAAAGCAGCAAACAATCATATTCTTGTCCCACCCTCCCCACAGTAGCTAATTCCTACTGCGCCTGTTTCTTTGACTTATGAGTTAGAGCTAAGGAAACAACAGAGCAAGTACTGTGAGCTTTCCCCTCCTCGCTATTCTAATTAAAATAAGTTTGCTCAAGCCCCTCTTCCTGAGCTACATATAAAGCACTGTTTTTCTTTCTATTCTTCTTTGGACTTTCTAAGAAGTAGTGTTTCTTTTTATTTCAGCTGTTCTGAAAGTCATCAGAGAAAAACTACATGCATTACTAGTGATGATAGTATGGAGCAAGGACATATCTGCTGGCTCCTGCTGAGGAAGTTGTTGACAGCTGGCATGCAAGAAGTCACTCAGTGCTGAAAACTGAGCAATACCTGCCCACAGGCTGAACTTCTACTTTTGGACAAAATAGTTGAGGATTGCAGTCAGGTTCAAGCATATGCAGAGTAGCTCTATTTCACAGAATCATTAGGGTTGGAAGGGACCTTTGGAGATCATCTAGTCCAATTCCCCATGCTAAGTCATGCAACCTGGAGCAGGTTACACAGGAACATACCCAGGCAGGTTTGGAATGGCTCCAGAGAGGGAGACTCCACAGCCTCCCTGAGCTGCCTGTTCCAGTGCTCTGTCATCCTCAATGTAAAGAAGTTCTTTCTCATGTTGAGGCTAAACTTCTTCTGGTGTTTTAGTTTATGGCCATTGCTTCTCATCCTGTTGCTGGGCACCACTGAAGAGTCTGTCATCAGCCTTTGAGATATTTGTATGCATTAATGAGATCCCCCCTCAGTCTTCTCTAGACTAAACAGGCCCAGCTCCCAGCTCTCCTCCTAAGAGAGATGCCCTAGACCCCTACATGGAGAGATGTCAGCACTCCATTTTTACCCTGGTACCCTCCTGAGCACTTGCAATGGTCACATATTAAGCGATTGCAGCACACCTATGACCTTTAGACACTGGTCATCAGGAGACACTGCAGACATGTCCTCTACAAATCATAAGAATTGCTGGCTTGCTTTTCCTCTTCTAGAAATCTGGAAAAAAACCCTTTGCTATTCTCTTTGGTAAGTCTTGACCACATGCTGGTTTTCCTCCTGCTCAGTATGTCAGGAAGGTAGTGAGGGAGGTAAATGTCCAGTTGGTATTTATGTAGATGACACTCAGTCCATTTCAACTCAAACATGACTATCAAATACCACAGGAGTAACTGGAAGAGAAACAGGCTATGAATGAAGGCTATATAGCTGAAACTCAACCTCACTAAAATGAGGTGAGCTGATTGTAGAAACTTAAAAAGGTCATCATGATGATGACTGCAGATGTCTCTAAAGTTTTTTTGAGCATGTATGCTGCCAAAGTGCCAAGCACATGCGTACATTCATAGTGATTCTTTTATTTTTTTGGTGAATTTGTGTTTCCCTTGATACAAAGGAACTTTTTAAAGTAACATTTGGAAATCTTGTCTTAAATCACCATCAGACTACTGCTCCCATTCATGAGGGATAAAAGGTAAAATACTATGTGCAACACTATGAACAGAATTAGCCTAGATGATGTCCCCCAGCTGCCTTAATTTGTGGGAGAAATTCAAAGCTGATCAACAATTCAGCTGATTTCCATGGAAACATGATTTCAACTCATGAATCAAAATCGCATGAGGGCCAAAAATGCCAAACACAGATTATAAAAATATTTTTCTACATTGGGATTCTCAAATTAAAAGGCAAATAGTTAAGCAGAATAGAAAAAAAAAATCACAACAGACTTGTTTTTAATCATCCACGCTTTGTTTTGTATAATACATATTGACCTTGTATCTTCAAACTTACATTCTTTGAGTATTTCATTAAATGCCCCAAATATCAGCACATTTTCATGGGTTTAGTATCTTCAGTTACTTAATAGCAAAAAGTGCCTATATGTGGAGAAGGCTGCTTTAAGTTTAGCTCCATTTCTCACCACAAGCCATCTCAAGTTCTGGACTTACACTTTTCTTAAATTTTGTATAGAGGAACAGCTAAATATGTTTTTACTGCATTTCCCTGTGGAAACATTATCATTAGCAACCTCTGCTTCAGAATTATCACTTCTCTTAAGTACTCAGAAAAAAATAAATGATGAATCCTCAGGAACATGTTTGGAATGTATTTCTTTAAGCAAAATAGGCTCACTTTTGTTCTAGTAGTAACTGAGGCTCTTGAAATAAATACTTGCAGTAATATTTAATTGCAATATTGGCAGTGACAAATCTATGCAAGAGTTAGATTATTTTGTAACTTTTAGTGCTTCACTGAAGGAGGTTTTACAGTCCTCTTTCAAGTTTACATAATTTCTCATAATCTACAGAATAAAACCAAATCTGTGACTATCCAGTTCGGCTCCAAGGATACAGAACAGCATGTGGTACTCTGCATTATACTAACACTGCTTAATTTGTTAATGTCTTACTGTCTAGGAAGAGCTTTTCAGGTAACATAGCTTGGTGAAATATTAAAACCATTATAAAGATTGTGTACTGTTAAGGACACTACATACCTCAGGTTTAAAATACATGAAAATAAGAGAAAAAGTTCAGCAACTTTGTTTTTCAGCTCTTAAGGTAATGAACAAATGCCCTTCCAAGCTGAATATTATGGAAAAAAGGAATTAATTCAATAGCTTTAGCTGAAATTCCTGGGAGTCCTTCTATTCCATTCAATGAAAATTTTACCTGGCACATAGCTGATGCTTTGTTGATTTGTTTTATTTTGTGGTGTTGGTTTGCTTTTTCTTGCAAATATCTTTATTATTTGGTTAAATCTTCAAGATTATCCAATGTTTCCATTAACTTTTCAATGTTATGCACAATTTTCTTTTTGAATAAACCACATGTACTGCAGATACATATATATAATGAAACCTAACAGAATACTTCAGAACTGTGTATTTGTTCTGCTATGGTTTATTTATTCTTTCTACATATTCCTGGGCTTAAGAAATCTTCAAAAGCACTACCCAAAATAAAAAGCAAATCACATGCAATTTTTAACTTAAAGAATCAGGGTTTCCTAAAGATAGCTTCTAATGAAAGACAGGGGTTTGGGTTTTTTACACCACCTTCACTGATGCAATTATACTTAATCACTTTAACAGTCAAGACTTTTAGCAGCTAGATGAAGTATACTGTATTAGCTTAATAGCCATATCTTTTTTCAGACTTTTTAAAACCTGTTTTACTTTTCTACTGGAGCAGTGAGCTGGGCAACTGGAAACTTCCAGCGATTCTTTCGCAGACTGAAGTGGTTTAACTGGGTCTGCTCATTTAAGAAGACAACTGTAATTCTCAAGGGTCAAGAACGAGAACAAACACTGCGTTACCTTTCTACATCAGCCAGAAACATGTATTCTCAGAAACCATTAGTTGCTGTACCAAAAACATACAGGCATGAAAGAAAATAATTCAGGAGTTTTGAGACTCAAATCTCTTCAAGGCTTCATGAAAAAGAAAGCCTATGCATTTAGATCTACACTAGATGAATCTGTCATTTGATTCAATACCCAAAGAAAATGTGGCACATAGTGTATTAATAAAACCCCAAACAAATATACAGCTAATAAGTCTGAAAATTCAAACCGTAAGTTCCTCATTATAAAAGCCACAAGTGTCTTTCTAAGCAGAACTGCCCAAACCACTATGCTGTGTCCCATGGGACAATCAGTTTTCCTTCTCATCTTCTTTGCTGCTTTTGTGCTGATATATGAAAGTTTAGCTGTCTGGGGCCCAACTACTTTCAGGTAGCTTTGAGCAGTCACCAGTCTAGTGGTGAGATGATCATATGTGATGAAAAAAGAAGGTTAACTCACAATTTCTGAGTTAGTGTTTCAGGTACCACATGATGAATAACAACATGAGACACCTCTATTCTTCTGAAATATAATTGACTTTTCTTTGGAGAACCTTGTACAGAAACACAAAAAATGGGGGTAACATTCAGGTCATGCTCAGATAGATGAAGTTCCTGGTGCCTCTTTAAAACATTACCTTCCTACTTCTCCTCTCTGAACCACAGATGGGTCACCACAACTTTCCTTTTGACAGCTGTTGTGCTTTTCATGCAAACATTTGGTAACTAAGGAGAGGTAACTAACGCAAAGACACCTAAAGGCTAGCCTTCAACGCCAGCCCACTCGGACCCATTTTGTTTCGTGTTCTTTCATATATGTTGAGCTCCAGCACACCCTCTTGTTTCCTGTTCTGCTGAAAAAGAACTTGCTTTCACCTTGCCAAATCCCTGTCACACTGCCTGCTGGTTTCCTTCTGCCTCCTCTATATCTGCTTGAGGATGGGAGAGCCCATGAGGCATCAACTAGACAACACACAGCAGGACTGCACAGTCCTGCTGCTCACCACTGAATTACACACTTGTGACTCCTTTCCTACCAGCCCTAACATTATTTTGCTTTCATGTATTGCTCTCAGTCTTTATTTCACCTCTGCTCCTCCATGGCTGACTCCCACAGTCTGGCTGCACTTGCCCTGCCTGCCCTCTGCTTCCCAGCGGTGCCTTGCTGGCTGGCCCCTCATCCCCACTGCCATTCAACTGGCCACTGATCCACAAGTGTAGTGCAAATGCAGCTGTAGCAATCAGTAGCTGAAAACATATGTGGCAGCCATTGTCTGCAGTGGACACGTGCTACAAGATGCTGAATTTGCTTAAGTCTTGCTGGGAATTTCCTCCCATACCTTGGAAATATCTCCACAACTCTAAGAACAGCTGCTTTTTCACAAAAGAAGCTACATGCAGCACTGAGAAGTCAATAATGAAGATTTCCACACCCTTTCCAGCATGTGTTCAGAGGAGCATACCAGCACACTACCACAGCAGCATCCTTCACAAGCCTGTCTCTGCTCTGTTTCCTGGATTCATTTTAAGCATAGCCAGTGTATTGTAACAGTGGCCACCATTTTGCTCCTTTCTGTGGGCAGTTCAGCTGCTCTTGCTCTTTGATTCATTCATTTAGGGTTGTATGTCTTTTTCTCAGCAATTCCCCCTATAAAGTGGAATCCTGTCTCTAATTAGGAGATCTTTTATGTCTCTAATGCACATATGCATGCCAGAATTCTCAGCAACACGATGCAAGCATCTATCCCCTTCTCTGCTTCTTGCTTTCAGGACTTAGAAAAAGTATCCCTCTCCTACCTCGTGTATATTTTCCTCAAATGTTTTCCTCAACCGTGCCAGAGTTTGCGTATTCATTCCTAGCAATTTAATTTCACTCTTTAATTTTGTCCTAATGAAAATGCACCTTCATTTCTTTATTTATGTTCTTTTATATTTTTAATTTATATTTATCTGGTTCATATACAGACACAATTCTTCTATACACTCAGTGAAATCTTCTTGGCCTGGAAGTTTTGCATTCCTAGTAGTCTGGTTACTTGCAGGGCATTAATTCACCTATTTCTAGGTGCTGTTAATCAAATCTTTTTCTCTGTGTAGCTCTCCCTCAACCTGCCTGAGGTTAACCAAGTTTCCATGCACAGTATCCTAGGTAAATAACATGAAAGCTCGATATTTTCGCAGTCAAATTTAATATGGCTATTCAGAGAGCTTTACTACATATGATATGTGGGTATTTCAGTCAGGTACAATGAGAATAAAATATCCAGTGTTTCAAACTGGTAAACTATGCTCCTCTTTCCAAGTTCCAGCTGGGCTGCCACAGTAATTCTGACAGGAGGTTGTTCTGACAAGCTTGACAAAACACCTCCAAATCTTCTGAAGTATTCTTCCTCACCTCCCCCCTACCTAAGTGTCACATTTCTCTCCGTAGGCTTCTAATGGCCGTGTTTAAGAAAAATACAACATTATCTAGTGGAGAGTTTTTTAAGAAGTGACAATGTCAGCCAGTCCTAATTGCAGCTAGACATTTTTGCTGAAGATCTGTGGAAGCATGGCTTGAACCTAACAAATCATCTACAGGAATGATTTTCTCTTCTACAGAACACCTCCTTGACTCTGCAGCAGACACAACCTGTCTCCCATTAATTCATGCCTCTAAGAGCTTCTCAGGTCCATAAGCTGAAGGAAAGGTATGTTTTAGCCAAGTACATAAGCTCTGAAAAATAGTCAGAGGCTATGTTCTGGGAAAATGCTAGAACCAGCTCCCCTTCAGGCTCTCCTGCTGGACCGAGTTGCTCTGCAGTGCAGAGTGCCTCACTGCCCTGGACTCAGAAGATCTGTGGAGTCACCATCAAGGGTGCACCTGTGTGAGGCACAGCATCAAAGTGCCCTCCGACCATGGTCTCCCAATTCATAGGTGGAGGTCGTGATCAACATCCACATGACAGCCAGTGTTTCAAAGTATGTCACACTTCAAAACTTACAGAGACACTTGCACAATTAAACATACAGAGCATCCTCAGGCCAAGTACATGAGCCAAACAATGCTACACTTCAAAGAAGTAAAAAAACACTTAATGTGCTTTAGGAGAGGAAGTGAAAATACTGAGAGCAAAGATGTAAGAATTGAAATAGTTTTGCAAAATACTGTCATTCCACACCACCAAACAACACCTCATACCCAACTGGTCTTCTCTCCAGGAGAACAAAGGTGCTGGAATTCAGTCTTTTGGTGCCCCTCTTGGAAGCTTAAGAGACAGCAATTTTAAGGGCGAAGACCTGGGGCTGATGCAGGCTTCTCTTTTCTCAAATGAGATTTTAAGGCTCAATGTAATTGTTGGTAAAAGTAAGGTATCAAGAGGATTCTAGTCTTGCACTATAGTGAACTGCAGGCTCAATTGTTTGAAGCAGTAAAAATTGCATTGATGAGACCGGATCAAAGATGAACAAAAAATCAGGTATTCCCTGCAGAAAAAATTTTAGGAGCATCATGCTTTTTCAAGCAGACCTTACTGTGGTTTAAAGGCAGGATGAGCTTGTATTCAGATTTAATTTATTAGCAAAACAACAACAACAAAAAAACATAGGTACATGAAAACTCCAAAAATCAGAAAATGCTCAAAGAAAAACAGACATAGCAGTTCCTACACACATATTTGCGTGTGACCAATCTTCCTTTGTTTTAAAAATTAGCTGCATCACAGACAACAGAGTGGCATTAGTAATAGCTACAACTCTGTACCATCCCCAGGCAGCAAATCAGAGGCAACACCATTTTTAATTCCCTGCCAACATATACATTTGTCATGATTGTTGGGATGCCAACCATTTCATGACAGAATCCAAATAGCAAGAATTTTTAATCCAGGGAATACTCAGAGCAACTTATGTCAGTCGCAGTGCTTCATTCCAGAGTCTGAGAGTTGCACAGTTGTTACAATTAAATCTAATATGCACTTTAAAATATTTAGTCTTTCATACTCTTTTTTTAATTTTTTTTTTTATCATGGACAGTTTACTAAGTTTCAATTTTGTGGGCACACTATTTTATTTTCTGATAATAGGCAAGAGAACTGAAACTGAGCAGAGAGGACAGATAATTGCTTGAATCCAGGTTTTATAAAGCCAGTTTTATAGATGCACCTTTTGATTATGTCAACCATCTTGGTAGCCCTAGACTCATCGGTGATTTGTGGAGCTCTTCCACAGACAGCCGAGTGGTCAAATGGCATTGATTAATTTCATGTCTAGCAGCTAAAACATATCTAAAAATGGGAAAATGGCACACTGCACTTTTTTTTTATACTACTATCCTGTAATCAGTGCTTGTAGTCAGAGCAGTAGCGCCACATGAGCCTATGAATTTAGAGCAGTCTGTGTGCCTGTGACCAGCAGTTCCATATTTACATTAGAAACGATATGTCCTTAAATTTACTTTTCAAAGGCAGTGTGCGCTTGGGAGTTTTCATATAGCAGCAGTAGTTCTCTCCCATGCAAAAAAACTCAGGAAAAAAAAAAAAAAAAAATGAAAAGAAAGAATTTATTTAAACCCTCCCCCTAATAAAATATAAGAATTATATCTTGAATATCACATGCTTAGATTTAATCAAAGAATACCAGATATACCTGTGAACAGGCTTTAATATCTTTAACATGCCATCTTTTCCTGGTCTGCTAACCATCTCAAGAATTGCTATAGTCCCATCAAGTACACATCAGGCTTAAACTGCCTAAAGTCTAAAAAAACATGAGATGAGAGATAACAGCCTCAAAACTCGCAGGGTTTTAGGCACCATCTAAATCTGGTATCTTAAAAACACATGCCCAAAATGTCCTTCCTCTCAGGCCACCTGAAGGAACGACCTTCATTCAAGGTCCAATGTAAAGTTAAAATTAAAGACTGGCCTCTAAGAAGTGCTAATGGGCCAGACTGTCCAAAGCAAGTGTCAGTGCTAGGCACTGACTGGTAAATGAGAGCGAAGTTAAAGCTCATAATCAAACATCTCTGTGATTGTTACAGGCTGTCTGGATGCTACAGCCATACTCCGACTAGACTGCGGGTGCTCTGAATGCTTAGGGACTGTCCAAGAGCACTATTTTAGACTTCTAGGAAGCAGTGAAATTCAAAGGTGAGTTTTAAATCAGCTTTAATAGTTCATCTGATAGGTGCTCCGCAGCAGTAACACCAGTGTTGGGATCTGGTTTCATATCTGATACTTGTTTGCGTAAAAGAAATCTTGCAATATCACCCAGCCATATCACTGAGCATGCTATAAACTACTCAAATCCATTTCCCGGCAGGTATCAAAATCACACAGAAGCCCGAAGCCTGAGTAACATAATGTCTGATACAATAAAAAGACAGAACTGTATTAATAGGTTCATCTCTTGCTGATGAACTGTAATCTCATATGAACACTTCAAATGAGAACACTGGCACCTTTTTTCACATGCACTTTCTACCCAGATTTTGTAATAGAATACTTGTTTAAAAATTCATAAGAATCAAGTTTTAGAAGATTTTTATTTAGTCTTAGCAATTTATTCTGTGGCTTAGCCCTAAAGAGATAGATCTATTACTAAATTTATGCATATGAGACAGGCTGAGAAAGTTGGGGCTGTTCAGCCTGCAGAAGAGAAGGAAGCTGCATGATGACCTACCTCATAGCAGCCTTCCAGTACCTAGAGGGGGCCTACAAGGATGCTGGAGAGGGATTCTTTATCAGGGACTGCAGCGAAAGTACAAGGAGAAATGGGTTTAAATTTTTACAGAAAAAGTTCAGGTTAGTTGTAAGGAAGAAGTTCTTTAGTGTGAAGGTGGTGAGGCACTGGAACAGGTTGCCCAAGGAAGTTGTGAATGCTCCAGCCCTGGAAGTGTTCAAGGCCAGGCTGGACAGAGCCTTGGGCGATATGGTCTAGGGTGAGGTGTCCCAGCCCATCTCAGGGGGGCTGGAACTAGCTGATTTTAAGGTTTCTTCCAACCCAAACCATTCTATGATGCTATGAGAGGTAGCTATAGCAACTATTTTCTTAATAAGAAAAACAATCCTTCAACCAGACTGATTTTTTTCTGCATCTCCATTTTTTATAAGAAGATTCTTATGTAAAATATAGGTAAACCCAGATCTCAGCTTTATAACACCACTGGCACATAATTAAAGCCATAAACCAATACAAAATCAGAAAGCCGGTAATATTTTACCAATGGAAGTAATTACTTTATAAAATTATTTTAGGACCTTGAAATGCACAAATTTCCAGCAGATACACAGAGCCCCAAACAAATGTCCCTAGTTGTTACAGAGATAAATGGGCTTCATAGCCAACAAACATGCTGGTTTGGACCAAGCTCTGAGAGGAATCACATCACAGACTCAAAGGCTCCTTAGAGAAATTGTGTTGCCCTTACACACCAGTGATCCTCCACAACTGCTACTTCAGCTGATCACAACTCTCAGAATTGACGCAAAAGAGGCACAACCCTTTAAGTTAAAAGGTCCATCACACATAGTACTTTGTCCTCCAACACAATAAATCCCACTTTATCCATTTATATACTTGTCTGCATGAACAAATATATGTGTCCACATAAACGCTTCCAGTGCAAACCAGAGTAATAACATCTATTCCAGGATTCCTGTTTAGCTTTATCATGGTCTTGATTTAACCTATAGTTGGACCATGCAGGCTATAGATGCAAAGGATTCATCAGCAAAAGGGTAATTTAACACTCGCCATTTCCAGAAAGAAGACACTGATATAATGGTTGTATAAGTGCTCGCACGTTTTCATTAGTCTCTCTGGTGATTTGGGTGTGTATAGAATGTGGTACCAGTGTGTAAGTATCATTTTTATCTACAGCATTTGGGATAATAACAAAAAGAAGTATGCACACATTTTTTTCTGTTACGGCAGATACACAGACAACAGGAGGATAGGGGATAACCAGATTAAAAAAAAAAGACAAAAAAATCTGCATGTTATTGATTCTCCCACACTTATTACTGCCTGCTATGTCTTCTACCACAAACCTTCTCTTTGATGTTAACAAGAAAGATGAGCTGCAAAGGCTGCAAGAATGCTTTTGCCCATTACTGTCTTAATTATAAACTTGTCTGACTATAAACAAATGAAAAATAAATTGTTTGTATGCCCTGGACAAATTCCTAAGGCTATAAAGTGAGCACTCCATTATTTAAGAAGCATTTTATATTGCCATGAATGTAAATGCCTGTAATACTAAGAACAGTACCAAATACACATTTAGACAACAAGGGATCTGGCATGAATATTAGCAGTATATAAGACCTGAAACAGAAGCAGGAGAAAAATATTTCATATATATGAGAAAGTACTAATATCCTTTGGAAAATGCTGTTTATATGCAATGCTATGACTACAGACACAGAGAAGGTACCCTGATGGCACCCCAGCCACCTGTACTAAATTGATACAGCAATCAGAAAATAAAATGGAAAAATTTAATTCACTAAATGGAAGATAATGGATACCACTACTGAATGCAAAACAAAACAACTAAGAACAAGGCAATGACATTAAGTATGTATAGTGCAAATATTTCAGCTATTTCTCAGGAGCTAAGTAAGACAAAAGTTATTGTACTAGTCAGAAATTCATACTTTCAACTTATTTTTCATAACTAAACATTACTGTACTTTGACATATATTATCAAAAGAATAAAGAAAACATAACATATGCTTTCATTTTTGACTTCTGAAAAATTACTTTGTGTGTCTATGGATATTTACTGTTGTTTCTGTTTTCATTAGTTGAACAAATATTGCATAGAGATTTTCTTGTGTGGTATTGCTCCTATAGACATTACAGCATAGAGGTCAATGCACAAACAGTATCTTCTTATACCTTTAAGACTCATGTCAGCTTCTACTTTACAACTAAGCTGTTTGTTCCTGTTTTTAATCTTACCCCAAGTTTCAGAAGAATCTGCTAGGAGTCCTGCAGACAGCATGATAGAAAACCTATGCATCTCCTTTCATTCTGTGTTTTGAATGACGGTTCAGACGAGGAAGAGCTTTTTCAGTGTTAAACTGTAATTCTTCTCTCGTAACTTCCACACTCCTTACAGGGAGACTACATCCCAGGCTGATTGATACACTGAAAAAAAAACAATTAAAAAAAGAACAAAAATCTTTCATTATGCAGAAACATGCAAATACGTATCAACTGAAGCAGCAAACGTCTGTGAGGGCTTTCTTTTTTCTGCTTTTGTAACTCTTGGGCAGGATCATCAATACTAGCTGTAAAAGAAAGGATGCCTGAACAACTGCATTTAGATCTCAGACATACAAAGATGTATGTACTGAAGTGCAAGTCTTAAAAAAAAATAATAAAATAAAATAAAAGTTTTGCAGAAACACTGATTTCTAAAAATTAGGTCCTATGTTGAAGTGTAGGCAGGGAAGAACAAGACATTTTTAGAGCGCACATTTTAACTTCACAAGAGGAGCAATTCTCAAACAATTCCCAATACAATGATTTTACTCTTTCTGTGTCCTTTTTATCAACACACCACTAGATACTTCTCTGTCTTAATCCATTAGATTCATGATTGCACTGCACAGAACGATACACCTTCTCAGGAGACTGCACAGTACCACAAGGAAAAAGCAACAGATCGAGCAGTGTGCACATATATTGCCAACTGCTTTCTATACAGTGCGACAAACTGTAAAAGAAAAGAAGTTATCTGCATTGTAAAGCAGGAGAGCATTGTTTTGAACTGTACGCTGCATGCATTTCAGCGACATGAAAAGGACAGACACCTGCTTTTTGACTTACAAGTCACGTAGCCTGTAAAATAACAGAGTAAACCTGATCTGATGAATTGTCCAGTATAGGAGCAACATTAATGGTTTCTCAAACATCTTGTAGATTATTTATTAGAAAGGTTTGTAGTATAGAGTGTCATAGACAGTGGCAGCATCTCACTTTGCAACTGCACAGCCTGTAAATTCACACTGGAGATTTCCTAATGACACGCTGCAGAGATCAGGAAGCCAGAGGTGGAATCAATATAGCAAACTGACATCCAAGAGAAAACTAATTAATGGCTGAAGAATTAGCATGGTTTTAACCATAAAAGCCCCCCCCAAGCTCATCACCTCTCAGTAAAAATCCGTTCTGCAAGAGAAGGTTGAAGTCTGGTGAGCTGCGAGAGCCTCATCCCCATCTGCAGGGTGTACATGAAAACTAGGCATCTCAGAGGATTCAAATCTTGCAGTCAGGAATTACTTTTGCTCTGCTCACACTGATGCTTCTGGACAGCTCAAAGACCCCTGAGCACTATTTGATTATCTTAATAATTTAATCTTTAGTGATTATTACAGTGCAAGTTTTACCTTAAAAAATGCTTGTTCCAGACAGGTTAAATATGTGAATAAAACCCCACATATATTTAATAAAATTGAGCGTATTCTCATAATTATATAATATGCAATCAGATTAAATATATTACATTAAATTTAACTGCACCTATGAAGAATACACAAACACAGCATTTCCTATAGCAACATATATGCTGCTGTACTCAGCAGGCATATCTAATTTCAATCCATACGTCTAAATGTATGTCTTGAAGCATTAATATATACTTAAATTACTGTGCTGAGCAGATGAGCACATAATAGCAGCTATCATTTTAGAACTTTACAGACATGGTTCACTATTTGAAAAAACCCTTGTTACATGAACATGTCCTTTACAAAAGCAACAGACTCTCAATCTTATCAATGTTGTTTGATTTTAAAATCAAATCACGAGTTTCATGATGCTCAGCATTGTTCTTAAGGCCTTGGCTCCTGCAGTTATGCAATTACATGACTCTTAAAATTTTTTAAGACTAAGTATATCTCTAACCTTCGTGCTCCATGCTTAAAATGTGTATCTTGCAGCTGAAAAGAACACTCAGCAAAGTAGAAGAAATTCTGTGTTGTTTTAACTTCTTATAGCATTTAAACTACATCACAATTTTTGAATTCAAGACAATATTTTTCTAAATTAATACCTGAAATTAGTAACGCCACACTATTAACCCAGGAATCTGCTGTGAAGGCCAAGGTTAGGCCAGCCAACAGCATCAGCTCCTGGTACTGCTTCTAGCTGATGGTCAGCAAAAATATCCATATACCTTAGATGAGTTTGGAGGGAGCAGTATGTCTCACAACCAGCCACCAAGCTGGTCTTGGCTGCAACCATCAAGTGGACCTGCCTGTGACAGCCCCCAAAACATCCAGATAAATCTCCTGTGTCACACATCAGGTTGCTCAGCATTATTGCAATGTAGATAGGTTAAGGAGGAGAACCTCTAAGATGGTCAGGGTTCTGGAGCATTAGCCCTTGGAGAAGAGAATGAGGGAGCTGAGCTTGCTCAGCCTGGAGAAGACTTTGGTGAGATTTGGATGCTTTCATGACTCAACTGGATGAAACCCTTAGCAATCTGGTCTGACCTCACAGCTGAACCTGCTTTGAGCAGGAGCTTGGACTAGACACTTCCTGAGGTCTCTTCCAACCTGAAGAATGATTCTACAATCATTTTGTGCTGTTGATCATTGTTGCCTAACTGGCTTCTTTTCTGGAGTTACTCTCCTCCCACAAGGTTTTATTTGCTCTGCTCATTCCTGAGAGCCCTTACTCTGGCACCCTTCACGACCTTCAGAAAAGGGTGCCTTTTTTAGCTCTAAGAGCCAACAGTTTCAGGCACTTGAATCCCAAAGTATTTTAGCAAATACTCTGAAATCAATGAGTTGATTCTGGACTGTAATTGTTACTATCTAATGAGTAACTCTCCTATATTATCAACATTCAAAACAGAGAAGGAACAAAAGTCCTCATCATGAACAAAATCCAACTTGGTTCAGGACATTTTTCCCTGATCTTTTAAAAAATACAGCCCCATATCTGACCTTGATATTTCCTTTCTCATGGGGGTCAAATCAGATGCTAAACCTGCTGGTATAAATGTATTTAGATTTTTTTTCTCCTGCACATGTTCTACATTTTCAGATCCCAAAGCATAGTGCTGAGATCAAGAGCAGCCCTGTGCAGACAGGCAGCTTCCACACAAAACATAAAATCAAAGCACATGCATAGCAAGACCCCTGAAATGTATCTTCACACATGTACCTGTTTTTAAGACTACTGTAACACAGTGTAACAACAGAAATACAATCATATATGAAGGAACTGAGAAGCAACAATGTTGAGCAACCTAGAACTTCAACAGTCTGACATTGAAAATGCTCATCTGGCTCTTACATGAGGTCCTGGGCACATTTTGGTACACAGATTTTATTATGCAAGTCTAAAAATAGTGCAGAGTGAACTCATTGAAAAAGAAACTTACTAGGAGTAGTAAGGAATACACAAGTTTCAAGACGCCACCCCAAAGCACTTCTAAAATGCATTTAGCACAAACCTACTATACTTTTACTAGAAGACCACCTTCCTAAAGCAAGTGATTCTCATCAGTTCCTGAAGTGCTTTCACTTAATTTCTTTTTTTTTGTTCAGCTGTGCCCTAACTTCATTTTGCTAATGTGTATAATTTTCCCTGAGCAAAAGATTAAGTGGACAAATCTGGCTCCTATGTCTGCCACCAAGATACTACTGACCTACATAAGCTTTTAAGGGGTTCTAAACTATGGCAAACAAGTCCCCCAAGCCTCACTTAGAAAAAAATACAAAAAACACAGGTCTAAGCTTGCCAGAGTGTCTGCCTCTTACAGGCACAGAAACCTGCCTAAGAAAAAAAAAGCAATCATTATTATGCATGAGGTACAGACCATCTGCAGTGGGCTCCAAGAGCCAACTTAAAAGAAGGGG
>JANRGW010022952.1:0-19953 GCA_024733675.1 Psilopsiagon aymara
CCGCCCGCCGCTCCTCAGCCGCCGCTGCCGCCGCCGCCGCCTCCTCCAGGAAATGGCGCTCTCGGGCGGTCACGGCGCGCTGTGCTCCCCCTCTGACATCACATCATGAATATGCATCAGCCGGGAGCCCGCAGCCCGCGGAGCGGCGAATCACCGCGGCCCACCGCGGGACCGGACCGTGCGGCGCCGCGGTTGGACCCCTCGGGAGGGCGGGCAAGGGGGGGCTCTGCAGGAGGCGCTCCCCCGCCCCGGGGGCTGCCCCACCGGGCGGCCTGGTTTGCAGGGGGCCGGGAGCGGGTGACCCACATCCGCGGGAGCTGCCGGGGCACCGCCAACCAGGTCGCTTGTTCGCCTCCCTGCATGTGGAAGCAGGAGGCCCCTCTGGAGCCCCCGCGCACCCTCCAGCCCCCCAGGGGAGGAGGGTGTGAGGCCACCAGCGGGGCTCAGCCCCCCTAAACCCAGGATTTGAACCTGGGACGAGCAGCAGCTCACCTCGGTGGCAGCAGCCCCGGCCCCATCTCCCCTGGCCGGAACCGCGCTCCCCTCACTCGGGGCTGCCGCCCCCCCCCCCCCGATAGCAGTGCCTGACCTGTGGAAGAGCCCCGGCAACGTGAGCAGAGCAGCCCGTGCTCTTCAGGCTTGGCCTTGCCCTCTTTTCCGCTAGTGGAAAAGTAGGGAGAGATGTGAGGAAGGAGACCTCTGCTGCCACAGTTACAAGCACGGCGTGGAAAAAGTCACCGGCAGTTTTAAAAGAGATCTGTCGCTGCCTTTACGTAGGAGTTAACAGTGAGAATCTGGGTTGAAAAGCACTATAAGAAACAGTATCATTAGAACACGATGCAGCTCTGCCACAGCCATCAGCGTGCAGCACTCTGGAAACCGGGATAAGCAGAGGAGAGCAGGGAAACTGCGTTATCCCAGCAGGGGGATGGAGAAATTGAGGCACGACAAGCTCATGTATTTCCCTCCCAAGCTCTGATCTCCCACTCCCTCTCCTATTTGCATTTCTGATGGGAATTCCTAGGGGACTGGAGCCATGCCAAGAACATTTCATTACTGGAATGGAGATGTCAAGTCCCACTCCAGTGCCTCCGGCCGCAGTGAGGTGGCCATGAGAGGATACACTGGGAAGCCATCCACCTAAAAGCTTGCAGGAAGCCTCGGTGCTCTTGGGGACAGGAAATCTTCACATGCCTCTTGCCAGGATCACGACAGCTCCTGGGCTGAGAGGTTCTGCACTGGTTCTTTGCTAAAAGCCTCACGTACACTTGCTGTCACTGCTCCCTCTCCCCTGTGTATCCATATATACCCACTGGCACTTACTCATGGCGATAGCGCCTTCCACAAAATAGCTACTTCTGCAGATTTTAGTTGTTTCATGAGAAAAACAAAGAATGTCCACTATAATAATGCTGTTTCTATGGCATTTTCCTTCTAAGCATTTCTCCCAGCCCACAATTACAGAGGCTTACACCATCACCTTGGCCCTGTGGGCTCAGGGAACGCTCCAGTGTACGGGCAGGAATGAGGAGGCACAGGTGAGCACTGCCACTTGGCCAAACCCATTGGGGGAGGTAGCAGCAGAGGTTTGACTGGCTCTATGCTTCATGCCTGGAGCATGCTTCTACCATAACCAAATCTACCTTCATCCAAATGTCATAGGTGGTACTCCCACAGGCTTTGGGAAGGGGAAGGAGAAGGGGAAGGGAGCATTTATCTGCTAAGAGGAGTACCTGATAGAAAGTTGCAGCACAGCAAAGGCCAGGCTCCAGGCTACTGTGAGAAAGCAAAGCTTTGCTGGAAGGAGGAGACCAAAGGGAATTTTCCTCAGCAGGGGATCTGGTTTTGGCTCTTCTGAAAAGGCCTTTGTGTTAACAGTGATAGGCAGGAAGAGCCATATGAAAATTGGACTGGAATCCTGCATGCTCTGCCAGTTGGAGTGCAAACTGATGTGGGAAAACTTACAGAGGAGTGCAATGGTACCCTGCGGAAACCAAAGGAACTAGCAAAGCTGAAATGCTTTTTGGTACTGAGCAAGAATAAGCTCTTCTGACCTCTTGGGCCACTGAATATAACCCAGTGCCTTCCTGGCTTATGTCCTCTCCTTACTTCTATCACGATACTGTGTTGTCACTTCTCACTGGACTTGTTGGGCTGCATAGGCATGCTCTAGAAAATGCCTGAAGAGCAGCACAACAATCAAGAGAATTCCCAGTGCTGGGAGACTTCTGAAGGAGAAAGAAAAAGGAAGAAAGGAAGAAAGGGAGAGAAGTGTGAGAGAAGGCAGAGAGAGAAATATTTGCTGGGCATCCTCCCCTTCCTGTGCTGTGCAGCCTCTTCTATTTATGAGACCAAAAGGGATAAGGATGAGAAAGCACCCCAAAACACCTATTTCCATGAGAGGCCCTGGAAGTTCAGCAAAAGCTGCTGGCACATGCACTACTCCATTGTCAAAGTAGTCAGCCTGCAGTTGGATATGAAATGCCTGTGTTTCGTGCGAGGCTTTTTCCACAGAGCTGCCTGGTTTGCACTTGGATTTGAGAACCTGCCTTCCCCATCCCCTGGATGTGAAGAGCAGCATTATCCCCTCCATCGCTAGTAGACAGATCCTTCATCCTGCACCAGGAAGCTGTGGCAATGGCAAGAGTGACAATGAAGTGGCATTCAAGGGCAACAGGAGTAGCTCTGCTCTGTGGTGTAGTAGACCCAGGATGGCTGTTCAGGTGTTTCCTGAGTAGGTGATTTGTTGAAAGCAGTATATTCAGCCCCAGACCAGGACAGGAGCTGCTCCCAGCTTTTCAGTCACCACTGGAGGCTACAGCAAGTGACAGGAAAGAGCTCTGTGTGCATGAGGGCTCTTGCAGCTTAGGGATGTCTTCTCAAATAAATGCCCCAAAGTTGGGCCAGAACACAAGGAGTGAGGAAGCAGAAAACCTCTTTGCTTTCCAAACTCTGACAAGGACACAGCTTGAGAGCTGCTGGACATTACATTGGCTTTTGAGGACACTCTAAAAGTTAAACTGGGCATAAACTTGTCTCCATCCTCTGCCCAGCCCACTATAATAATGGGATTGCCAGAGCTTGTTCACATCAGAATATAATACTATTTAAAGTGGCCACTTCTGAGGACCCAAATATAGCTCTCCATTCTGAAATACATATGGGACCAAACTGGCCATGCCAAGACCTTGGATGTGGTATTTAAAGCCACGGGTGGCTGCTACAGCTCACAAGAAGACTGAAACTCATCCTGCCTGTGTCTGGGCTAAGCTTGACATAACTGAGTTATGCTGTTCATTTGGGAATTATCGTAGCTGCAGCTGAACTCTGTTATCTTTTAATTTGTATTATTCTACCAAATCTCCTTTCTTGTTTTCCTCCCTACCACCTCCTTCAGTAAGAAACTGTGTTGAAATATTCCAGCCTCTCTGTTTCGTGAAGTTTCATCCTCCTCCAGCTCTTACATCTTCCATATGCGCTGGTTTTAACTTTCTGTGCGAGTGAAGATAAGGACAGGGAGCCGTATTAAAGGACTGCTTTTACTTTGTCTTCAGAATGCAAGTAAATCAGGCATGATCCTGAGCTTTGAGTCCAGGTCTGATCCCCTCCTAGTTCCCAAACTCTCCCAGCTCTGCCTACGGGTGGTAGGTGGCATGGTGGAGATGGGGGACTAGAACTGGGCCACTGTAGGGTGGATCTACACCCTTTGGCTTTTTCTCTAAGTTTCAATGTTACCCAGTTTGGCGCCAGCCCAAACATAATCATTACTCCAAGCCCAAACCTGGTTCCTCCACATGTCTGGGATGGTTATTCTTTTTTAAGAGGTGCTAAACTAACACATCATATGTGTTATCCATCTTCTGCGATAAATGCCAAGCTGTCAGAACAAAAATGTCACATAAATCATACATAAAGTATTTATATTAAAAAAGATCAGCTCATAAGAATTTAAACAGCTTTTCTGGTGGTGCCATCATTTGCAGCAGGTTAGCCAGGTATTGCCAATGCTTCTATTTCTGGAGTTGAAATGAATACAGCACATCAAAACGGAGTCATCAAACCAAAACAAAATGTATTTAACATGGTGCAACAGTCAATGCCATAAGAAACCACCATATAAGTATGCAGAGTTATAGATAATTTACACGTATGAATATGACTTTACAAATCTCAAATCACACGTAGATGCACACAGAATGGACTTGGGAGGAAGCATTTGTTACCAGCCCTTCTTGGGGCTCAGTTTGTTACCTATTTGCTGTAGGGTGTGACGACACTTTGTGTGCTAAAGTGACAGTATTGCGATCGTATTGCATTCTCCTGTGAGTCACGGTGGATAATGATCTCCACCATCCGCACAACACCACGGTATGGAGTTTGCTCAGCATATGACCATCCCTTGTGGGATGGAGGTTTGGTAGATGCAAGAGCCCTGGCAGGTCCTCAGTGTGGCCGTAAGCTTCTTGGATTGGTCCCTGGCTCTTGGGGCTCTCCACTGGGCCAAGAGGGCAGCCCACAGCCCAGAGCACAGCAGGACACCTTCTGGATTTGGCACTGCTGGGACTAATTCCAGAGGGTGCTGCACAGAGGAAGCCTTATGGGCAGAGCCATTATCCCAGCAGGAATGGCTGGTGGGGCTGGCTCCCGGCTGTGCTCCCTGCCTGGAGCTGGGGTGGCAACACATCCTGCTTGGAAAGGTGGGAAGGAGGCAGTGGGCTACTGGCCAAAAAGCCTTCCTAGGGCACACAAAGAGCTGAATGATAATGTAGAGCAGTCCTGCAACTGCTCTAATAGACACTGTGGGTGGAAGAGCTTCCTAATAACTTCAGATTATCCCTGGGAGGCTTAATACCATATTTACCTTTCCCTCTGCAGCTCCTCTCCTCCTGCACAGCCCACACTGCTCTGAGCAAGTAGTGGGGATGAAACAACCGCAAACCAGACCCACGGTCCTAAAATAGTGGCACTAACAGGGCACTGATCTACATTAGGGCTCGTAAGGATTGCTAACAGGAGTGGAGCTGGACAAGGTTAACTACAGCTGGAAATGCGGCTGTGTCTCTGCTGCAGCCCAGACAGGGCAAGGTGAGCAAAGGGCATTTTGCTTTCTTGGTGCATGTCACTGTTCTGGAAAGAAAGTCCTCAGCACTTCCCAGGGGCATAGCCTGTGGTTGTGTCAGCAGTGACGTTTGTGCTGCAAATACCTTATTTTTGCCCAATGGAAAGGAATTACACCCTGAAAGACATTGTGACCGGCAAAACCCCCGAAAAACTGGACAGCAGATGTGAGAAAACCAAAATAAAGGATAAAGGAAGATGAGGGTAAAGTGAGAGGAGGGGAACATGAAGAAAAGAGAATCAATGAGAGAAGAAAAGGAAAAAAGACTGATGAAAACAAAATACATTAGAAAAGCAACTTGTTTGGAGCTTGCAGGTGGTTACTCAGTGTCTGCAGATCTGATTCTGCTTCTGACTCTGGCCTTTTGCCTTGCTTTGTCTGAGTTTCTTACCTTGCAGAGCATCCAGGAGGGCAAATACACTGCAGAGCACAGGCTTTGTAAATCCTCCCTTGGCAACAATGCTGTGGCTGAAATGTAAAGAACAAGACTGGGAGTGGGATGGAAGGGGAGGCAGGGACCTGAGGGGCACAAGAAGGGGCAAGGAGTGAAAGGAAGAGGGGAACAAAAGCCTAGGGAGACCAGTGGAAGGAGGGAAATGAGGTTAGCTGCTGGTCAGAGTGACTACATCTTCTTGGAGTGACAGGGAGAAGAGCTAAAACTCATCCTGCCCACCCACTGTGGAGACTGAGACTTGCAGGCTCCCTCTGGCAGCACCTCTGCAAGCCCCATCCCTGGGCAGAGGAGCTGGGAAATCATGGATTCATGTCACAGCGAGGTTTCCAGGCAGGAGGAGCGCCTGACATAGAAAGGCTGCCCGCTGTGCCCCTCCGGCCGGTGCACAATGAGCACGGGGAAGAAGCGGGCATCATGGTAGGTCGGGGGGTTCTCATTGATGGCCAGCTGGCTGGAGTAGGAGCAGCACTGCTCATCCTGGCAGCCGCGGTCGGCGATGCTGCTGCTGCGGCTCCTCCAGAGGCCTGTCCTGTGGGAGCCATGGACACGGCACAGGGAGAAGCGGCTGGTGTTGAGGGAGAGGCGGGAGTTGCAGCTATGGAAAGCGTGGCGCGAGAAGATGGAGGAGGTGCTGGAGGCGCGGTTGCAGCGGTCGCAGCCATGGGCTGTTTGGCCGTACCGGCACACTGCATAGGCTGGGGAGTTGGCCAGGTCCATGAGCATGGCCTCCGAGTAGCTGGGGATCAGCTGCCGGTTGGTGCAGATGTGCCACTCCAGCTCCGTGCTGTCCTGCGTGGTGTCGCGGGGCATGCGATATCGGTACAAGGGCTCCTCCACCGCTGTGGGGGATGTGTACTCCAGGCCCAGCAGCTTCTCCACGTGGTAATGGACGTAAGCAGTCCGATACTCTATGAGTACCCTGAGCGGCCATGAGATCATGAGGATAGCTGCCACCCAGAAAGCATAGTGGGACACATACCATGGGAGGTGATCCGGGTCCCCATAGGCCATCATCAGCTCTTTGAAGTCCACATTTTTGAGCTGCATTCCTTCCCTCACTTCCATGTAGTCATCCAGACCCTCAATTTCCGTGAAGAAGTGAGCCCTCTGAGTCAGGTAAGAGTTCTCAGACTCAGTGTTGGCGAAGCTGAAGCACTTGGTGAACCTCAGCTTGGTGGCTGTGTAGCTCTCCAGGCCCAGGAGCTCCTTGGAGATGTCCTTGTATCCACAGTGGGAGTAGTCAAACTCAGCTTCAGCCACGTGGGTGTTGACCCTCTCATGGTAGACCTGTGTGGTGGTGTAGGCATCACCATTGCGGTACCGGGTCACCTGCCGGGTTCGCCGCACAAAGTGGTAGCTGATGGCCTTCCACCAGATGCATGGAGTGGCTTGCTGCATGCGGTTGATGCATTCATAGACACTGTCCACATCTGCCTTGTACTGCAGCTCTCTCTTGACGTGGCAGTGCCAACACTCTACCAGGTACACCACGTAGAGCATAGAGAGGAAGGCCAGTGGGATATAGACGTAGCCATCCGAGCATGGGCTGTCATGGTAGATCATGGACTTGCCCTTGAAGGAGCTATCAAAGCTGAGCTTGGTGACCCGAGCCAGCTGGCACCAGGCCACTGCACCAAGGCAGCCGTACATGAGGATGGAGAGGAGGAGACATTTCCAGTGGGACTCTCGGCACATGCAGGCACTCAGGGACTGCTTCACAGGGCGTTGCTTCAATCACACCACCAGGGAGGGGGAGAGACAGACAAAGAGAGAGTGAGGAACCTGTCAGTCACGTTGCTTTTCACGACACATACAATGAGCGTTGCATTTGAGCCTGCACCTGGCTTTCCTCCTGGCTGCCTGAGGACTGGGACACCACCCTGCTTAATATAAATGTGAATATTAACAGAAACACCGTGCTAGAGACTGAGGTCTCTGAACAAAACTTGCTTCCTCCTGGCTCAGGGAAGCTCTTTGCTCAGCAGTGACTTGCGTGTCCGCACCCCAGTTGGATGGGTCCCTCTGAAGGTAGTGAGACAGGTCCCTGCTTGGATGCAGCATCATTTATGCACCCCACCATCTTCCGAGGCTGAGAGGGCTTCACACTACATGCCCAGCTGAAAGCATGCCGTGGGCTTGTCCCTTTGCTTTGTGAGTGCCCAGTGCCTGGGCTCTCACATGGTGCAGCATCTGCTGCAGGGCTGCAGCCGCACAGGTCGTGCCAGCACAGAAAGACCAGCACTCAGTGGAGCTGCTGCCTGACTCAGAGCTGACTCACACCCAACCCTGAAACCTACCAAATGATCGACACCATTTTTCTTGGAGGTCAGCCATCGGGAAAATTACTAGATCCAAGCACATCCAGTCAAAAAGATTGTCAGGATTACAGCATGGTGCAGAATGGCTTCAGGCTGGTTAGGAGACAGCTCTGACCTAAAACACCTGAAAGCTTAAGCATCAGAGTTAAAGGTGTATGCGTGGATATTTGGAACACAGCACATCCCTCTCTTTCAAGTCCCAGAAGTTGGGCTGGGAGCAGAGCCAGAGCTCGTGCTCTCGTACTCCCACTGCGTCCCCTGGGATGGCATGATTGCAGTCCTCACCCCAGCCGTGGTGCAGTGAATCAGCTGCATTGTCATGCTATGTTGGGCTATAATAAAAAGTGCCAAATTGAGCCAAGCAGTTAGCGGAAACAGAACTGTCTCCCTGCAAAGAGCAGCAACAGAGTGAGTTACATTACTGGCTGGCAGCCAGGGGAAAGTACATGAAACAGACCCCCCTCTGCTTTAGTAGGTGATGTGGAGGGTTGCTTGCATCCCTCTTCTTGCTGCCATCCTCTGCCTCACCCCTAACTCGAAGTAAATGACAGTGGGAAAGCAGATACACGCTGATTTTCATGCAGCATCATGCCCTCTGCTGAGCCTGATTTCATGCAAAAATAGAAACACAGTTACTCCTTCTCCCAAGGAGACGCCTCTAATGCTCAAACTGCTCTGCAGATGCCAACAGATGCTAGGTTTGGGAAATGTCATCTCTTTCTTTCTCCATGGATAAAGTTCTCCCCTAATACAGCTCATCTCAGACCCACAGCAGTTAGGAATCAGTAAGTAATCTTGAACTAGCAGGCAATTTAAGGAGCAGCATTTTATGACTCAGGAAATACTAGCGCAGCACCACTAGAAAGAAGAGTTTACTGTCTTCTCAATGAGATGGAAGCATTGGCATCTAACCCTGTGCGGCTGTAAGTCAGATTTAATACTGCTTTCTTTTTTTACTGGGATAGAGAACCACTTCTAAGTAACTGCAGGTTTTATGGCTTGCCGTGAACTCTGCCAAACTCTGGGGTTTCGTTTTGATTTCATAGCTCCTCATCTGACACTGTGTAAGTACAGAGTAATTTTTCTGATTTAGGGAGCTACACAGTATGCATCTATGGCTACTAAAGGCAGAATCCAGCCTCTGATTCTTCCTGATGCATCCAGAAGGAATCTGGAAAGAATTTATACACTTCTCCCAAACTTTTTTTATGTGTGGATGTGTCATAATAAAGAATAATTATTCTGGGCTGTATTCTTTTTACAAGGGCTAAAATGGGTATAGAGAACCTGAGTGAGTTGCAAAGGTGTCCTGGGGTCACCAGGAAAAAAGGCCATGGTACATAACTTCTCTGCAGATGTGGCAGTGAAAAGATCTTAGTATAGGTAAGAATAAGACTGTTTTCCTCAGCCTTTTGCAGGAAGCCTTGATGAAACCTACAATGTGGCTTCGGGTAGTTCCCAAATCAGCTGAAAAAAGAACTATGGGAGCTATTGGGAGTGCCCTGGTTTTGGCTGGGATGCAGCTATTTTTCTTCCGAGTAGCTGGTGAAGTGCTGTGTTTTGGCTTTAGTCTGAGAACAATGCTGGCAACACAACGATGGTTTAGTTGTTGCTCAGTAGTGCTTATCCTAAGTCAAGGACTTTTCAGTTTCCCATGCTTTGCCAGTGAGAAAAGGCACAAGATGCTGAGAGAGAGCAGGGACAGGACACCTGACCCAAACTAGTCTAAGGGATATTCCATAGCATAGAACATCATGCTCAGGATATAAACTGGGGGGAGCTGGCCAGGAGTCAGCAATCACTGCTTGGGATGGACTGAGCATCAGTCAACGGGTGGTGAGTGATGGTACTGTTTATCACTTGGGTTTCCTGAAGTTTATTCCTCTTCCTCTCTTTTTCCTATTATTATTGATACTACTATATGTCACTTTTTTTCAGTTATTTAACTGTCCTTACTTCAACCCATGGGCTTTACCATCTTCTAGATCTCCTCCCCATCCCACCAGGGGAGTGGTGGGGAAGAGTGAGCAAATGGCTGCATGGAACTTAGTTGCCAGCTGGGGTTAAAACCATAACAGGGGGAATCCCTGAGTCTAAATGCAGTCACTGAGAGTTTCACCTCTTGAAACTCTTGTCAAACTCCCATTGCTCTGTCCCAGTGTGGTTACTGCCCCAATATGTAGGCTTCTGCCCCCGCCATACACCAGACTCCAGGTCAGAGCTCATGGGAACTCCTATTCTTTGTCTTTTCTTGACACAGAACTGGAGTTTCAAAGTGCTATAGTAATACACTGTAGTGAAGAATTGCAAACCTCTGCCCTTTTCCCAAACCTGAATATTTTCCAAGTTGAAGAAAACTCTAAAAATGAACATCTCCATCCAGTCACTGGTATTGTGCAGAAGAAAACACCTGGGCAATATTCCAACACAGGAATTTCAGTTCACACTCAGTTTTTCATAGGTACAGCTCATGTAAAATCACACATGGTCAATTCTGTGAAGAATGCCAGCGGACCAAGGAAAAGATGCCCAGCAGTCAGCTTTAGTGTGAGTGTTTCAGTACTCCATGCAGCTCCAGGAATCCCGTTTTTTTCTAGGACGTGTTCGAAGCGCTGGCAGCCTGGCCCTAGGCACAGCCAAGTGAGGGGCTGTCCCATGCCAGTTAGGGCACTATTCGCCAAAGGCACTGCAATCCCCACCTTCCTTTTATCTCTCTTCCCTTGACTAACAGCTTCTCTGCTCTCTGCAGCTCTGTGGTCCAACTTGCAACCCACAGGTTGGCTTCTGCCCAAGGAGTGATTAAACCAGCCCCACTAGTTAGGGCTATCATTGGCCATATCAGAGTGAGCAAATGCCTCCTAATGTGCTTAGCTCCATGAGATGCTGACTTCCCTTTGGGGAAAGAGATGGCACTGGTTTCACCAGCACTGGAGAAGCACCAGGCTGGGCTGGCAGCAGCTCAGAGGCTTGCAGGTCCAAGATGATATTTCTGTATGCATCCTCTGGACACTCTTCAAAACCGGTCTTCAAAAATGGATCAGCCTGAGCCACTGTTCTCCACTGTTCTCACTGCAGCCTGTAAAAAAGGCATCTTCTCTGCCTCTTGCATTAAAATGAAGACATTCAGCCTCAGAGCCCACTGCCTCATCTCTGATTCACACACCTACCAGTCCAGTTCAGCAGGGCCTTCGTGTTCAAAACTCTCTGGGACAACTACGATTCCTTTCTCCTGGCTCTTCTCACCCACTGTCTCAAACCCTCCTTTGTTCATAAGCAAATCCCACCCTCTGCAGGTGCTTGGTTATAAAAGGATCTCTCCTCTAGCATCTATCCCCACAGCTGTTCATAGGACGAACTTCTCTATTCGAAAGTTCTGTATACATTCATTTGGCCTCTACCCCCTTATTTCTCCTTCCCGTTGCTGAAATAATTATCTAATGCAATTATACTATTAGAAACACTATTAAAGTGTTTGTAAGAAAGACATGAAATGGAACATAATTACAATAGAAGTATCACACAGTCAATAATCTAATAAGAAGATACATCTTTCCATCTCTCTCTGCATAACAAATTCATTAATATCTTAAAGCACTGCTCCCAGACTTTATTAATTAACATACCACCTTCTTGCAAGCATAATGCTTGTGGTGCTAAGTGGAATTTTCTCTGTTCTGTGCACAGTGTTTTGGATTGAAACAGGGCAAGCTTGTATTTCTGGATGAGTACAATAAGCACTTGAGGAAACTAATAATTTCCATGATAACTTGGGCCAGCCAGCAAACGGGAGTTGCATCCTTTCAGGAATGCTGTGGGATCTGAGCTGTTTTGGTGTGGAACAAAAGCATAACCCCTGGAAAATGTTAATAGAGAAACATAATTGAAGAAAGCAAAGACAGAACCTGGCAGAAAGCCCAAGCCAAGCAGCCTGTCCCAGAATAGATGGAGGCTCAGTCATCAGGCACTTTGCCTGCAGTCTAGGACTCATGGATTTGGGTCTCTAACCCAAATGAAGTGAGGTGTCCTTCCTCTCCTGCTTGTGGGGGCTTTGCTTTGGGCTTTGCTTCGGGCTTTGCTTCCAGTGTTAACTAGGAAAGTTCCTGACAGAAGATTAAATGAGACACAGGTTGGCCAAGGAAGTTTTGGGTGTCCCATCATTGGAAATGTCCATGGTCGGGCTGGATGGGCCTTTGAGCAACCCAATCCAGTGCAAGATGTTCCTACCTATGGCAGGAGGGGTGGATTAGATGACTTCTGAATGTCCATTCCAATCCAATTCTGTGACTCTACAACTACATCTGTGCAGAGGGATGGCTTTGCTGAATCAAGTATTTCACCCGAAAGGTCCCACCCAGCACTGATGACAGTACATCCTCCTGGTTTGGATGGAATGCTGTGAAGAAGCACAGCTAAGCTGTCAGTATCACTGTTTATGAGTTTCATTGTAAGGCACATGCTGTAAATAATGTCTTGCTACGCTCTGGCATGCTGCTGAACAGCTTTTAGAGGTACCCGTTCTCATTGCACATGACTGGATTGGAAACTCCTGCTAACTCTCACCCAAACTATCCATAATTATAAGCCAACACTCACTTTCCTCTTCCACCCCTAAAAACAACAACAACAAAACATTTCTCAAATTCTCTTGTGGATCTTGGCACAAATGAGGAAAATAGCACAGGTGAGAGGTGGCACATTCTGGTGCCTTGTAGGTTTCGGGACAGCCCTGTCCTGAGCTGGCCCGAGCCCCAGGCATTCAGCCCCACCACACTGCTCCACATTTGTGTCGAGGTGTTTTGGCTCATCATTTCCAGAAAGCTCAGCCAGAGCAAAGGATGTGTGCACCACACAAAGCGAGGAGGCAGCCCCACATCCTCCCATGGTCTGTTTTCTGTCTGGTGGCGTGGAGCCTTCGGAGACACTAAATGATAGATGCCATTTAATTTGTTGCCGCAGCTGCTGGAAAATAGTCTGGAAAGCCCTAAGTACTGACAGAGAACTGGAATTTCAACCGACACCTGCAGCAGACAGGAGTTTCCAGGCTGGCAGCATTTCCATTATTTCTCCTTCGAGAGAGTTCCGTGCAGAGCTTAGTTTGCAAACGATAAAACACCCCCTCAGTGGCTGAAAGGGCAATTGCCTTCAAAGACACCTTCCGATGGCAGACGCCCAAGGTCAAAAGCAGGTATGCAAGGACTGTCCTGGAGCCTCCCTTGTTCAGGCACACCCGTCCTGCACTCGTCCTGGCTCAACAGCAGCCAGGAAGGGTTCTGGCTGCAGGAACCATAATTAAAATCATTAAAACATACTCCATGTTGTAGCAGCATCCAGGTTTGGGCTGTTAATCTGCCCTATGTGTAAAGGGGTGAAGAGAGAATGCAGGGGGGGAAGCATAGCACATACCCCACTTCGCAGCTGGAGCTGAATGAGCTCTGATGGCAAAAGCAGGGGTCTGGTGAAAAGAGTTTTGGCTCTCTAACCCATCCTTTGACTCCTCTGACCAGCATTAAGAGACAAGCAGGTATGTTTTAGCAGGTAACCATCCTAAATGAGCCTGCAAGCAACTGCGTTGGGGATGAGCAAGAATGCAAAAGAATTATCTCCCTTTGAACCTTGATTTCTCCTTAAAAGGCATATTTGAAATGTAAAAATCTGATGTTAGAGAATCAGAACAACATATTTCTGGGTGAGCAAACTGTGCTCGTGTCTCTAGGTCCCTTCCTTGAGGGGTACATAACTAACAAATTTCCAAAGCACAGGTCAAGGTGGTCTGCATATCCCTGTTCTCCCAATAGGGTCTGCATTTCCCTCTTCCATAGCTAGGAGGAAGAAGGGCAACCCTCAGAGAAGCCCAGTCTGATACCACTAGCACAGTGGGGTGCCTAACCTGAAACTGGTGCCTCTGTTTTATTAGCAATGGCTCGTTGCTTTTGCTATCCTCTGGATACGAGTATGTCTGATAGCAGGACTCACCCATGAGCCACATGGCTGTCCCTTGGTGATGGAGGGGATCCTTAGGATATAGTAAACTGTGAGACAGCTCTTTAGCACTCACAGGTAGTCACAGAAATTTCTGCTTTCAACCCTTCAAGGTTGTTCTGGGTCAGGAAGGTTCAACTTCTATTACAACCCAAGCAACATTTACACCTTAAGACTGGAAGACTCTATGCCTTCTCTCTGCAGCTCCTGTATCTCACAGGCAATGAAATTTCACTCTACAGTCCTATCTACAGCCCAGTAACTTGTGGTTAGGAAAAGTTCATCTTCCACAAAGACACTCTGCTTTAACTGAGAGATGAAAAGAAACAAAGATCCTGAAATCCCCTTTGTAATTTGTTCTGGCAATGAAATTTTACTGGCCCTGCAATTTCATCTCACTTCGTCCTCCGTTCATGGCAGTGGGGATGCTCATTCTTCAGGTGATGAAAGACTCTTTTCATATGAGCGCCTTCTCTGAAGACACCTCTCCATACTAATTATGACAACCCTTAGCCTCCTTTATGGTAATTTAAATGGGTCAAGGTCTTGAAGTCTTTCACTGCCCTGCTCTAGCTCTTTTTATTTCTCTGCGCTCTCTCCAGCACCTTGAGATCCTTCTTAATGTGTACCCTGCAAGTGGACATAGGACTTCACTTATTTCAGCGGCATCATATCAAAACAAAAAATCACCTCCCGTTCCCACCCATTTCCTCCTTTTTTACCGTCTCCAGGTTGGCATTAGTAGATTTTTGCCCAGCACCACCCCAGGAGCTCATGTTCAACCACTTTGTTCCCAGGTATTTTTTGAGTCACCGTTTCTGAGGACAGCTCAGGGGTGGCTGCACTCTCCACCCTGAAATGTGTAATTTCGGGTTTGGCTTTGGAGTGAATAATAAAATTTTCAAATGAAGCAGATCCCTCTGTACAACTGTGTGCTTCTCATTACAGACCAGCCTGCTAATGTTTGTGCCAACTATAAATGTTACCAGCACTGATTTTATGCTAATTCCAGTCGATAGTGTTATGTCTAGTAATTATTCCTGCAGAATTCTGCCAATCTAAATACCCCATTAACTTATACAAGACAACTGTCTTCACAGAGCTAAGTGTCAACCATAAAAACAAAGCTGTGAGCATTACATGGACACTGAAGTGCTCTTCACACTTCCTCTCTGCCACCAGGAGTAATCCTACATGCAGTCCTACATACAATCATAGAATCATAGAATAGTTAGGGTTGCAAAGTACCTTAAGATCATCGAGTTCCAACCACCCTGCCGTGGGCAGGGACACCTCACACTAAACCATGCCACCCAAGGCTATGTCCAACCTGACCTTCCTAACAGAAACCTTCCCAAAACTTCAGTGGAGTACATTATCACCAGGCCTGTTGTTCCTGTACTCTCTTCAGCAGTAACCATATTGTACTGCAGCAGTATGGCAGTGCAGGCTTGAATCATCCCTTCTTTTTCTAGTTGCCTTGATACTGTTTGCAGCATGCAAATGGTTACAGTGACAATGACAAACCTCTTGTTTTGTCCACTTCTGAGTTTGCCTGGCAAAATAAATGTGAACTTAAAGTTATCAAACTGACCCCAATAGCGGGGAAGAAAGAAATAGTCTGTGAGGTCCAAAGGTTATGGACCAAAGTATTCTGGAGTCACAACCTTTAAACATTTGATACATAAGTTTGCCTTACGCTTACTATTTCTCTATTGTCAAAATGGTTTTTCTCCCCTCTTCTGTCAGACTTCATGCTTCAGTCTCCTTGAAAACGCCATCATAAGCTGTATAAGCAGATAATATGATGCTACAGCATGAATTTATTCTAGTGTTTGTTTTGTGGACAGTTTGGGGCCCCAGTTTGACTGCCTGTGTCTGGTTTGCAGCCAGATATCTGAGTTCTCCAGTTTCACAAGCTTTAAAATTCTCCTTTGGTGAAACCATGCCAAAAGCGTTTCCTGTCCTTTTAAACCCCACTTGTAAAGTGCTTGCCCTTGGTGGCTGACCTCCAGAGGTGCAATTTTGCTGAAGCAAAATACTATCATGCCTAAAATGAAAGAACGAGAGAAAACAGGGCAGTGAGATGTGGCCTGAATGGAAATAGAGAGAGAAACACAGGGAGTGGGAAGAGGTGGAGGACAGGAAAGGATAGCCCAGACATGAACCGAGTGCCAGAGGCACTGAGGCAGAGACCAGCAGAGACCAGCCAGCCTGAGCAGGGGCAGGAGGGAACCAGGCCCAGAGAAAGGATCTAGGTGAGGATGGACAGGGAAAGCCCTGAGCACAACAGCACCAAAGCATCCTTTGAGCCAGCAGTCCTCCCGGCCCATTGGTGACCTGGAAAGCAGCCGCTCCTGAATGGCTGCTTTCTTGCTGCTGGAAACTTCTTCAAAACCCAGATCTATGCCCCTATCTCCTCCTCACAGCCTTGGGGTGTGGGATAAGGTTGTGCTAAATCAGGGCAGAGATTCCCACGGAGGTGACAGTGTGCTGCAGGGTTGACACTGCAGCTGAGTCTCAGTGAGAAGTACAGCATCACAGCATCCTTCTGCCCTCCACCAAGAAGTGGCTTCAGAGCTACAGGGTGACTTTAACACCATCCTCAACACAAAATAACCCTACAGCTCAGGATTACTCATGTGAGCAGAGACAACCTTATCTTTTTCTTTTTTTCCTCTTTCAGTTAGCAAGAATAATCTTCCTGTCCATGGGGAAAGGAGTAGGGGAAGCACTGACAGAAGGCTGGAAGAAAACAAATATAAGTAGAGAAGAAAGAAGAAAAAAGAGGTGGATAAATTAATGCCAGTCACATTGCATTTGCCTCTGCAGATTTATGCTTGCAATTAATATATCCCTATGAGATACATGAAAGAGAAAGAATAATCAATAATCACAAGTCACACATTTAGGCAGGTGGTGACCTGCCTGGATGAAAGCAGGCTTCTGTCTCTTCCACCTTCGTCAAGACAGGGCAGTGGAAAATGCTCCACCTACTGATGGACATGGCAGGACATAACACAGAGAGGACCACTGAGTCCTTGCTAGGTAAGCCCTTGGCTGTGCTGTTAATCATAACTGAGGTGAGCTCTGACACCAGGACCAACTTCTGGTGCTGAGAAAGGTGTCACCATTTGTGCAGTGGACAAGGGTGATACAAGGGGAGCATGGAGATCTCTACCCCCTGTTCCCAGGCAGCCACAACAGATGTGGGTACAAATATCATCCAGCTCTTGAGGTGATCCTGGTGAAAGACTGGCCCAAGAAGCCTAGAGTGGAGACAACTGCAGGAGGAGAGTTAGAGTTTAACCTCTTATTGCTTTCCAGGACCAAACGAACTCCTAGGTCAGATACTCACTAGTACAGTGAGGAAGGAACCTGCAGGGCTATACTACACCAGACATTGGTGTCTGAAGGGTAGAAGGGCTCCTCCACTTGTGACTCTAGCGGGGCTCCACATGGGGCATCAGTAATAAGGCCTGGTGAAGGAACAGGGGGATATCACAACAGTCATCTCATAAATCCCTTCCTGGGGACCCTGAAACAAAGAGTCTCCTGCCATCCATCCTGAGCAGCAAGAAGCCTATTACCCCTAGCTCATGCTGAGCCAGTACCAAGTGCTCTCAGCATGGAGGGAAAGGGAAATACAAGGGAAAGAAGGCAACAGGAAAAACAATTTTGCATCAAAGAGAATTTCCCTCCAGTTCTTGAACACGTAGCATATTGGTTGAGGCATGTATATCTTGGATGCATCATCTGCTCTTCTGCCATGAAACTCCTGTGAGAAGGAAAACTTCCTGCAGTTCAGGACCATGACATCAATGCCCAGCAAAAAAAATGCTGTTACTTGGTTTTAAAAGGATAACCTGCATGTACTCCACGTGTTTGTAGCATCACTGACTCAGGCATTCCCTTCAGCAGTTGCCCTCCTGTGGTGAGCTGAGATCACTTGCTCTCTCATTGTTTAAATCCCTGCAGAGATTCAATCTCCTCCTTCCATCAATGGAGCTGTCAGGGAGAGCATCTCAGGATGGGAAGGTGCACAAAATGGTAGTACTTAATCCTCTCAGCAGCAGAGCCTATTGTAGGACAAGACAAACAGGAAAAAGCACAGATCTTGCTGATTCACTTGAATTTCAGATGCCAGGATGTCCCTGAAAAACCATACAAAGACAGCCTGGTATTTCACACCATTCACCTTCACAAATTCAAGCCACCACGAGGAAAGCAGATGTGAGGATAGAAGGAGCATCCAGTCCTCTAAAAGTATCTTGAAGGATATTTTTGAGTTCTTTGAGCAGAAATAAAGGGAATTCCAGAAAAGAATGGCATTTGGATCCCAGCCAACATATACGCTGCCCGTTCCAGCAGGATAGGGAAGCCACTCACTAAAACACAAGAGTACGTATGTGAGTGGCATGCAGAATTTGTCCCTAGACACATCCATAGGTGATGCTCCTGCATACTGTTCCAAGGAAATCCATGCAGTTACATTTTCAGTGCCAAGGAAGCCTAGCAACAACATGGTCACCATGGGCAAAACAGAAATCAGGGCTATTTTAGTGGCAGCTTCTTACAAGCTCATAAAAATACTAAACTAATGAAATTATCCCTTTCCTCCAAAAACTGCAGTCGTTGTTGCCACTGGCTTTCAACTCGGCAGCAGCAAAAAAAAACATACTCTGGGGGCAGAGGACTTTTCCCAGTAATGCCAATGCTGGGAATGAGCTCCTGGGGAAAGAAAAGCTGGGATTTGAGCTGGCTCAGGGCAAAAGAGTAACTCCAGGAAGGATTCCTTTTTCTACACTTTAAGCACCCATCATCCTTAGCTCCTATTACCCACTCTGAGTACCAGTGTTTCCTTGTAGATTTTACAGCTATAACACCACGGTTTACCTCCACACTTAACAGTCAGCCGACAGCATCATGTATCCTCAGGGAGCTCCTGAGTACCATAGCCCCAGGGGATCAGCTAGGTGTGACTTGCTGGCTTTCAGCTTGCACGGGTGTTACTGGTGGCTTTGATGAAATCAAGGGAAAGCCAACACCAGCCAAGGGTAAACAGGAATGCAGGTGGGACCAGCTCCCATTGCTTTAGTCTGGAGGGATGGGGACAGTGGGGAGAAGGGGGCAGTAGCTACCTGTCAGCCTCTATGTGCTTGAGAAAATCGCATTTCAATAGGAATGCTGCATTGCCTATTTTGCACCCTCCTTTGCTCACAACGTGCAGCTCTCCAGCAGCGGGAGATGAGCAAGCAGCCAGAGGAGGCTCGTGGTGCTGAGCGCGAGTGTTTTCTCCTGTGCTGGGCAAACAAGTAGTGGATGCTAGAGCCATAGTTCAGGGGTGTCCCAAACCTTGTCTCTTCCCACTCCTGGTTTCCCCGGGGCCACAAATGCTCTCCTCATCCTTGAAGAGTGTGTGTCCTGTGCCTCAGTGTTCTCACCATTGCCGTAGGTCCTCTGTGTCCTGCCTGATCTCTCCCCAGTCTCAGCGTGAGGAAGGGAGGGATTGACCTGGAGCAAGGCTGAAAAACAGCCAAGGACCAGCTTCATTGGGATGGAAAGTGGGGAGGCAGGAAGACACAGCCTTGTGAAGAGGAAGCACAAAGAGTGTTAGTTCCTCATCAGCCTACTCATTGAATGCTTCTGTTTAGAGATGTGACAAGTGACAAAAGTACTTCATTATTATGAATACCATTTATCTCTGCTTACTTTAAAGGACACCCTGAGATTTAAATGGGGATAGAAATAGGTCCCAAGTCCTCACAAGAAATATGATCCAGGACTGATCCAAGCTCCAGTGAAGCCTAGGGAAGTTTTTCAAAGGGATCTGTGACTCAAGCTTTGTCTAGAACCATGAGGTTTTATTTTCACTTACTTATAATGCTATCCTTTCACCTAACAAAACCAGAACAGGGCAGCTCTGTGATTTGATCTCTCAACCTCCATCCTTCCCATTTCCCACATGTGACCTCCAAGTTAGAGCCTTGCCAAGCACATGAGAAAGTTCAGCCTGGAGAAGAGAAGGCTGAATGGAGACCTCATAGCAGCCTTCCAGTATCTGAAGGGGGCCTATAGGGATG
>JANRGW010022954.1:0-14209 GCA_024733675.1 Psilopsiagon aymara
CTTCAGATACTGGAAGGCTGCTATGAGGTCTCCACGCAGCCTTCTCTTCTCCAGGCTGAACAGCCCCAACTTTCTCCGCCTGTCTTCATACGGGAGGTGCTCCAGTCCCATGATCATCCTCATGGTCCTCCTCTGGACTTCTTCCAACAGATATATGTCATTTTTATGTTGAGGACACCAAAACTGCACACAATACTCCAAGTGAGGTCTCATGAGAGCAAAATAGAGGGGCAGGATCACCTCCCTCGACTTGTTGGTCACGCTCCTGTTGGTGCAGCCCAGGATACGGTTGGCTTTCTGGGCTGCAAGCGCACACTGCCAGCTCATGTTCTTTTTCTCATCAACCAAACACCCCCCAGTCCTTCTCTGCAGGGCTGCTCTGAATCTGTTCTCTGCCCAACATGTACCTTTCCCTGGGACTGCTCTGACTCAGCTGTAGGACCTTGCACTTGGCACGGCTAAACTTCATCAGTAGGCATCAGCCCACCTCACAAGCATGTCAAGTTCCCTCTGGATGGCATTCCTTCCCTCCAACATATCAACTGAACCACCCAGCTTGGTGTCTGTCATTGGCAAACTTGCTGAGGGTGCATTCAATCCCACTGTCCATGTTACCGACAAAGATGTTGAACAAGACCGGTCCCAACACCTATCCCTGAGGACACCACTCATTACTGGTCTGCAGCTAGACATTGAGCCGCTGACCACAACTCTTTGAGTGCAGCCATTCAGCCAGTTCCTTATCAAACAAGCAGTCCACCTACCAAATTGATGTCTCTCTAATTTAGAGAAAAGAATGTCGTGCGGGACAGTGTCGAAAAATTTGCAGAAATCCAGGTAGATGACATCAACTGCTCTACCCCTGTCCATCAGTTCCATAGCCCTATCACAGATGGCCACCAAATTGGCCAGGCAGGATTTCCCCTTAGTGAAGCCATGCTGGCTGCCACCAACCACCTTGTTGTTTTTCATGTGCCTTAGCATGCCTTCCAGAAGAATCTGTTCCAAGATTTTGCCAGGCACAGAGGTGAGACTGACTGGCCTGTAATTCCCCAGCTCATCCATTTTCCCCTGCTTGAAAATGGGGTTATATTTCCCTTTTTCCAGTCTTTGGGAACTTCACCTGACTGCCGTGATTTTTTAAATATGATGGACAATGGCTTCATTTGCCAGTTCCTTCAGGGTCCTTCAGGATGGGTTTCATCACCACAAACTTCTGCACATTCAGGCTCTTAAGATGGTCTCGAATCAGATCCTCTCCTGCAGTGTGCCAAGGTCTTCATTCTCACAGTCCCTGCATCCGCCTTTCAAGACTTGGGTGGTGTGGTCAGAACATGTGTCAGTGAAAACTGAGGCAAAGAAGTCATTAAGAACCTCATCCTTCTCCAAATCCAGCGTAGCCAGTTCTCCTGATAGCTTCTGGAGGGGGCCTACATTGCCCCTAATCTGCCTTTTATTTGCAATGTACCTACAGAATCCCTTCCCATTATCTTTCACATCCCTAGCCAAGTTTAATTCTAACTGGGCCTTAGCTTTCCCTAACCTGGTCCCTAGTTTCCCAGGCAACATCCCTGTATTCTTCCCAGGATGCCCGTCCTTGCTTCCACCCTTTATAAGCCTTTTTTTTCCCTTCCAATTTTCCTCATCAGCTCCTTATCCATCCATGGAGGTCTCCTGGCCCTCCTGCTGCACTTCCTTCTAGTTGAGACGCAACACTCCTGAGCTTGTAGCAGGTGATACTTGAATACTAACCAACAGTCTTGGGCCCCCCTGCCCTCCAGGACTATATCCATATGGCTATATCCATATATATATATATCCCTATATATACATATATAGATCCCTATATACTTATATATAAATAAATTATTTTATTTTTTGATAAGGACTGAACAAAAACTGAGCATCTTCATAACAAAGCTATTTTAAAAATAAGCTTTAAGTAGTAAAAGGGACTCTGCCCTCTAAGATAAGCAAAAAGACAATTTGCACTTAAAAACTAGTTAGGGGCTTAAAGAAACATAGCATAATTTAATTACAAAAACTTCTGTTTTTTTCTGACATGCTCCTTTCCCTTGTATTCAGGGGTGTGGAGATGGGGGTGGGGGGTGTCAAGTCTTAATAGATAATCCTTAAACAAAATCAAAAGTTTGTGGGTGTAAAAAAAATTTATTACTTGAACATGGTCTTATTCTTCTATTTTTCCTCTATCCTGCAATATTCTTTAGACTATAAATTTCCAGTAGAAGATAAAAAAAAAGAAATCAAATTTCTTTTTCAAGCTGAGAATATGGTGCTGATTTTGGTGGAAAAAAATACAAGATAATGCTATAGGAAACTGTCTAATTGAAAATTTAGTCATTCCCATTCACCACAATAAAGCACAAGCTTAAAAGCCTATATGACAGCACTGTGCAGGGTGAAAATCACAGCAACAAAAACATTAAAAAAACAGGGATGGTAGAATCACAGTCCATGCCAAACAAAAAAAAAAATTTACTTGGTTTGGGTGGACTACATTACATTCTCATGTCTCTTTTCATGTTCAGGTTTCATTATTAAACATCAGTCTGACTATATATATATATATATATTGCTTTCAAGCAATGGTTTTCATTGTCTGTATCCGTGTGTTGCTAAGCACACCAAAACATGTGTTAAAATCTTGACCCTTACTGTAATGTAAACCTATCTACACAGCACACAGCTCCTGCCAACCTATGAGATGCACTGCCTGCAGCTTCCCCTCCTTCACAAAACACAGAGTCTCTCTGAGTTATGAACTCAGGACTAATGCAGAGCCAGTAGCCTATCTTGCACATGTCAAGATACTGTCATTCTGTTGCCTGGTGGTCTCTTGCCTCCTTGACTTTCAGAAACTTTGAACCAGCTCCTGTGATAATGCATGAAGGAGTTCAGATGGAAAAAAACTTGTAGTTCTAAACTAGACATGCAGGCGAGACTTTGCACAGTGGGTCTTGGTCAGGTAATGCCACGTCCAAACCAGTGCTCTTGAATTCCATCAGAATAACTTAAAGGGGCATTTTCTGCCTGACAGTGAGTTGGATCAGGCAGAAAAGCATAAGAAAAGTTAAACTCGTGGTTAAACACCCCTTTACTGTGTAAATACAAAGATAAAAGTAAGGTAAATGTAACATCTGAAAAATAACATTATAGTTATGATTTCAGTATTGACTCCTATGATTGCGGAAAAACAGAACATATATAATAACAGATATACCTCTGCTGACATACATGTATACCTCTGCTTATATTTGTTTATATGCACAGCATACTTGAAAGACACCAAAATAAACACAGATTAAAGCTAAAAGATTCATTTTGATATGAGGCATTTGAGATGGCTGGCAAGCCTTATTTACACATTTCCTATGGTTTTATATATTTAAAGAAACATCAAAGGTTTTTAACAATAAAATTATATTCTCACAGCCATAAAGTATACTCTTGTGATTGCATTAGAGTGGCTGTACAGTACTTCTCTGTTGGCTGACAATGGGTTTTGCTATGTTAATTGAATAAGTCATGTGTCTGTGATCTTTATTCATTTAAATTAACCCAATAATATCTACATTGAAGGTTCATGCTGGACTCAATTTGGCATGCTGAATATAACAGCTTCACTCGAGTTACTCTAAGCTTATTCTTGATGTAACACAGAGCTCTGACAGGAGTTTCTGTGTGAAATCGGTTTACTTTTGCTTCACTTAATATTATTTCCAATCAGCAAACACCAGAGCATCAGCTCAGACTATCACCGATCAGCAAAACTCAGAGCAGAGAAAAATGTCTTGTATTAAACAAAGCTATGGAGACCATGAGCCTCGAAGTGACAGGTTGTGGCAGGCACAGAGCCCGCTGGCTGCATGTATTCCTCTGTCCGGCTGTGACAGGGGAAATGCTGCCGGCATAACCGCTGAGCTCTGCGGTAGGGCCATGGTTGAAAGCCGTCAGCTGGAATTAGCCCAAAGAACAGCACTTGAGCACGGCTTGTCATTTCTAGTAACGAGACTTGAAACAAATGGCAGAGGTTTCGTGTATGAAAGCAGAGATCTCCTTGCTTCTAGGATTATCTCCCAGCAAAACGTCAACTGCCCTGCTTCAGCTTTCCCTTTGGAAAAGCTGCTCTTTGCAAACACAGTAATATCTATGAGCATACAACAGGTGATGGCCCTGCACCAACAGGGAAATTCACCACATGAAATAAGAGAATCGTGCTGCTAAAATTATAAATCACTACACAATGATACCAACAGCAGTCTTTCCCACAATTCCCTGGGCACTGGATTAAGATTTGATGAATAGGAGCAAACACAGGGTCAAAGTTTGGCATCAAAGCCAGAAAGACCTATTACAGTTAGTATTTTTGTCCTGGTAACTAGGTGGGTTACATCTGAACCCTGGCAAAAACAAAAAGCACAAACTACCTTTGATTCATATTCTGTACATGATTAATTCAGGCAAGATGGAAAAAGAAGATGAATAGTGAGGCAACCTTAAATTAAAAAGACTGACTAGTGAAAACTGCAGCTGACCCAGCCACCCCCAGTAGTATCACTTACAGAACTATTTTCATATTTGTATTTAGTATCTAAAGACCTTAGCTGAGAGTCCTATTCTGCCAAGAACTTGCATTAAGTAACCTGAAATTATCTTCCCTAATAACAGAAAATGTTTTCATTCCCTTAAAATTTTGGTGCAAATGTCATACTTTGATTCAATCCTCCCAAAATCAAAGTTCTAAATAAATAATAATAATAATAAAAATGAATAATACAAAAAAGAGACAACGAGAAAAAAAAAAAAAAACTCTAACCAACATGGAAATTACCTTTTTTCTGGGGGAAAGCAAATACTTTCCACAATTTTCAACAGCTGTCAGAAAACTGAATTTCCACTAAGGTAAGGAGAAGAAATTGACATTATATCTTCCTCTGACCCTCTATATATAATAAAATAGAAATCTTAAACTAAGAGTTTATATTATAAAAGAGAAAACACTTCAAAAGGCAAGAAGGCAGGAGGCGGTTTTGTCTTCCAGAGTTTAGAAACAGGAAAAATAAGCATTGATAAATCTGGTAAAGTTTTACAGAGAAGAAGTATTTGGAACTAGAGAAACAGACTGATTTTAGACCTTGGAGGTCCAATACCTTCAAATCAATTTTATTAAATATCAGCAGTGCTGGGAAAGTAGTACAGCAAAGCAGCAACCAGAATTAAATGTCATTCATCTGGAATTTTACTTTTGGTCTTACACTGAAGTATTAAAAATCCATTACTAAGGACTTGTTTCTTTGCTTCTACCAGGAACATTCGGAAAGGGGAAACATTACAGTGAAACCTCATTAAAGTCAGCATCTGGCTCTAGCTGCCCCTGGAAGCACCTCTCCCTACAGTAATGACAGAATGGGTCTGAGGTTTTGTGAGCCTTTGTGGAAACACATCTTCATTTGCTACCTAACCCTAATTATTTCTATCTTTGTTCCAGATCTACAAAACTAATTTTAGGGTGCTGAAGAAATAAAAGACATACATTAAATAAGCTAGTATGGTAGAATTAAGCATTAAGTGCTACTACGAAGGGACACAATCCAGAGAAAACACTAATTAAAGGAAGGTCTCTTGTAAGTGAGCAGTCATAAATAGAAGCACAGTGTCTGTCCACTGAGCCATATGATTGTCCTTTAATAGAATGTACATTATAAAGTACTGAAGAAGCAATAGGATGGGGGATGTGTTAAACAAACTATGCATTAAAATGTAATTTTATTAACCTGCCCAATTTTTAGAAATAACCAGGTGAGAATGTACACCAATACTGCATATATTTTTTAGTAATTATTTTTAAAGGGCTTAATGAGTTTTCTATCATTGCAACTGAAAGTACCAGAGATGGACTAACAAGCATTTAATAATCTACATTCCTTTCTATGAAGAAACAAAATACTAGGGTTGCATATCTTCTAATGATGGAAATTGATGAGACTGACTATGCTGTCAATAACAAAGCGAAGCTTTACTGAATTTCACAAAAGTTTACAGGATTTTATTTATTAAATCAATATTAACCTATTCAAGGTAAGAAGCAGCATGAGCTTTTTTCATAGAAACTAACAAAACTGAGGAAATTAGATGATAAAGCTAGAGACGGATCCAAAACCTACCAAGAGCATCTTTCCATTTACTTCAGGACTTCAGTAATGAGAACTTAAACAGCCAAATTCAGTTGCCCATTCAGTGCCAATAAATCTTTATTAAGCAGTACTGCAGTTGCCAGATTTGGAGACGGAATAAGCAGTGAAGAACTATGGTTACAGGAACACACTTGCAGTCCATACAGTCAGACAGCAGACTTACAAAAGAAGCCAGTAGCAAATCCTTTGGAAGAGGCATCTTTTAACACTAGAAATCACAGACACACACATCCACTAATTACCCAGTAACTGGAAGTTAGCAGGTGGTCCTTGGGGTACACAAGGTGACAGCCTCCCAATATATCTATTACACATGCTGATAATCTTCTTATCTAGTTATTAGAATGCAAAATTCTAAAATTTTCTTTTTATTCATGGGCTTATTTAAGCTATTCTATTCTACAAGACTTTTTTCTTCACTGTACCCTTGCCAGTAAGAGATAAAGCATCAGAGTGCTCCCCTTTACTCATTTTAGTCACAATTAAATCTTACAGGTCATCAGGAAAACAATATATAAGAGAATCCAACGTATATTTCAACAGCCTTCAGTATTCCCCTGTTCTCCACATCATATCTTCCTCTCTTTTCTGAGTAACAAAACCTTCATATCTTTCTTCAGATAGTAATCTTTTTATGTGAAGTTTTTTCTTTTTGCCGTCATTTTCTGTTCCTTTCTTCCTTCCTTAATAGCTTTCTGGATAGAAGTGATCAAAGACAGACATATTACTCATACTGAATGTGACAGTCATCAGTTGGTAAGGCAAGTCTTACACAGAAATACTAAAGTTTTGCATTCTTTTTTTAATATGCATTGCTTCCTTCTACTACGAACTTAGTAAACACTCTTGAGCTTTTCTATAATTATGGACTATGGATTCTCAAGAGTACCTGTTGTTCTGTTGGAGAGGTATGCAGGAAACATTCAGATTGCACCTTCCAACGTGTTACCATGTATATTTCTAAAATTATGGACAATACCATATAGCCCTGACTGGTACCTTTAATAGCCGTTTCATAGTATTGGCATTCCAAAATAAATCTGTGCTGTCTTCATATAAACTGTGTTTACAGGTAATTGAAAGCATATATATTAATAGTAAATCAACCCTCAAACCCATCTACCATCTCATGATATGTCTGAATGGTGTTATGCTTCCTACATTTAGTATAAGAAATAACTAGAGTACTTTCTCTTAATGGCTTGCTCTCACTCTTCCTTCGTATGCCCATGAGAAAACGTATGTCAATAAATACTTAGGTATGCATACACATAAGTGGGCATATGCATTTGTGCATGTACATAACTATACATCTATATATAAATATACACACATACAGAAACAGTGCCAATCAGTGAACCTGATTTAACATTGGTGTAAACACACCACCCTCAGCTAGGGGACCCCCCAAACACATACCTAGTAGAAACTTCACAGGTCTCTTCTGTTTCCTAACAGGAGATGTTGAATAAAATAAACTCTATGTGCAATACATATGCAGATCTTATTGAGAGATTGACACACGACAGACACACATATCTCCGTCATGCATACAACCTGCTGAAAAGGAAACGACATGCATTCCCAGTTACATTAATCTAAACTGAGGGGGAAAAAAAAAAAAAAAAAAGTTTTAATTTGGGAGGAGACAGCCAGAAAGCACTGAAGAAAAGTCAAGGATGCAGGAATGCCAAGGTGCTATGGTAACAGCTGTGCCCTGCTGCCATCCTGAAATTCTGTACACTGAACAGCAACCTGACAGACACAGGTCTAAAATTGTTGCCAGGGATCACTGTCACACAAAAGCTTCCTGGCCAAACACATCCTTTGCAGACATAGTGGCTCCATCCCAAGTCATCATACCAACATATCTTCTTGGTGTAGGAATTATCATTGAGGCATATGATCCACTGAGTTCAGAGTCAAATCCAATAAAGGTGCACTGCCAAATGGATGTAGGCAGGGACAAATGTACATGCAGGTCTCTTACACCATTCAGACACAGCAATTCTCATTCTGAGGCAACTGGTCTGGGAACCCAGACAGGTCACTGACGGTTAAATGCATTCCTAACCTCACCAGCACAAGCCTTTCCCCATTCATTATAATGATGTGCATTATTGTGATTTCATAGTACACTTGTAAGAGCATTGTGAGATTCCACTCGGTTTGTGCTTTGTGAAAAGAGAATTTGATTTATATAATGTATCTGTTTCTTTTGTAGTAGTCAACAGGTAACACTATTTTTCTCATGTTCCTGCTACTGATTTATAATTTTATGTAGAAATACCTCAAGTTTCCTCAATGGAAAGATCACAGTCTCAAGTGTGTGACTGGAAACATGCATGAAAACAGAAAGGTGATGACCCCGACACTGAAGAGTTTCAGAATTCTCAAAAAAAACTCAAGCGGGGGGAGCTGGGAACCACAGAAACATTAAGCATTCAGGTCTCACTAGTGAAGAGCAGGCAAAATGAATACAGAAATATACCCCATCTCTGAAGAAACAGAACCTACATCTCCAATGTCTGTATATTTACACGCTTTTCTGCCAACTTTTTAACCCATTCTGCTAGTCTCCATCTTCTTCCTTTTACAATGCACTATTCATTGAGGACAGCTGTGAAGGACCAGAGAACAGAAAACTTTCTGACACCGCTAGCCAACCAATAACCAAGTGGTACAACCCCTTGCCTGCCTGCTGATTGTATAGATTTGTATAGATTGCATTGGTCTTTTCAATGCATGAATTATATTCCTGTGTTCCTTTTCAAAAGCTGCAGTGAGCATTACCTAAATTATGATGAGAACTAAAAATAAAATGGAAATAATATCTACTGCATTGGCAATAATCTAGACGTTTTCATTTCCTCCCTTTCTCCTTCATCCACAATCAAAAAATCTTTGTGGGTAACTGCTGCAGTTGATGCTATGACCACTGAAGGACTATTGTTTGTGTGCTGTTCTTACAAACATGAAATTTCTAAGCACAGAAAGCAGTTAAGACTGATGTCCTTGGTTCATTTGTTCAGACCTAGTTATTGAAGCATAAATAGTGTGCTGTACAACACCATGAAATGACCCAGTAGTACCTATAATGCACAGGTACAGTGAGACCTAGAAAAACAGAGTATCCAGTGCTAAAATAGAGAACCAGATTACCCTATTTCCTTGTCCTGGTCTTACATAGCTTTGGCAAATAACACAGGATTTTTCCCTTTTGTAATAGATGGAGTTCCATATGTGACTACCTTAGAGGAACATGCAAAGCTTGAATATTAATATTGAAAGATCTCACAACCTTTCATCTTCATTCTTCCCTCTCCTCCCCTCCTCCAGAAGAGCTTTCTTCCAAATGTGCATTAATTTTAAGCCATCACGAGTAAAATTCATTGCTGCATTTGAAATGGGGTTTTTTTGTTTGTCTAACACGAAAACAATACAAAAGTGCATGAAAAATGGTAGATTAAATGATCTTCCTGAGTCACTGTGGTGATCATGTTTAAACACATGTTCTCATATTTAATTACATTTTAAAATAAAACAAGCATACACTTAAAACTGATATAGCATAATGGCTGGTTTTGTGCTGGTGTAGACGTGCATGTAAGGACTTAAAGAAACACATAGATTACTGACCTGACAGGCCATGACAGTAATCCAAAATAGCCATTATGGTCTCTACTGTGAATTTTGATTTCACGGACCCCTGACACAATGGATGGCAACAAGACAGAGGTTTATTATAGAAATGCTGACAAACCTTTTCTATAGCTGTGCAAATGGTGCCGCTATAATTAAACTTTACAACTTGAGCATCACTAGATAAGTTGCTAGTTTTTAATCATATTAATCAGATCCTGGATGTTTCAGTTGCCATATATTATCATGCAGTGTGCACTATAAAAATAAGATTCCCAGCCTCTGAAGACCATAGCTGTTATGAAACACAGAAGTAGATCCAAACAGTTCTCTGCAAGTGAGAACATACCAAATGAAAACCTCAGTCAGTTATCGTTTTTGTGCTTTGTTTCCCAATACATAGGCTCAATATAATAGCCACAGAAAGTACTCTGAATACATTACAAGAGTATCACTGAGTAGTAGAAAAGCTTCATTAAGATCTGCCCCATATGTTTCAAATTTTCCTATCAGCAGCAAAACAAGTCTACTGTCTTCAGTGATAATGACAGCCTAGAAGACTGCTCTTTCAGAGGGAGGCACTGAGATTATTCTTCATGCACTGCTGTCTTCTTTAAGAGCCGGCTTTCCAGTGCTAGCGAGGAGTGGGTGGCAAAACTCTCACTGCTTTCAGTGGTCTGAGATTTGGAGCCTGGGAATATTTTATGTAAATATTTCTCTTCACATTTTCTCTTCATTTGTCCGACTGATTTACAGTTTTACTTCAGCAAAGAAAAGTTTCCTCTCCGAGATGCCTGATTTGGTGCAAACTGAACGGATACTGCACTGGAGCTGAAACCCTCTATTTTTACTGAGTGGGTATCGCTAACTATAATGAAATTAATCTATTAATAAAGCTTGGCTGCTCTCTATTACCCTGAATTTTCAAACCTTTGCATGCTGCATGCCAGATTATGTGTATCATGTGATATATTCCCACGCTGTCAATGCCTACACTTTTACGGTAACAGTTTTATAACAGGTTCTGTAGCAATTCCTTTAAGATGGGTGGCACAGGTATGTTGCCTGCGTGTCACAAGAAGTCCCGTAAGGAATGAGCATGCCTGTAATTATGTGTAGCGGAACAGAGAATGCCATAGATGTTTCTGAAAACTGTAAGAGCTGTAGCAATGCACAGGAGTTGCCATAGTGTTATTCTGACCCCTGAAGGATGAAAACAGAGTTAACTTCATATCCTTTTTTTTTCCTATTTACTCAGTATACTCTATGAATGTCAAACTCTATACTACATTAGGAGGATTTATTAGTGCTTGCCCAGACTTCTCCTCCAGAAATATGAAAAGAGTCATAAACTAATGGTGAACCAACTTTAAAATACTGATGTTTTCAGGGGAGCAGAGGTAAAAATGATTTTTCAGGCTTGTTCCATAGTAAAATTACTGTGAATTTAATAGTTCATTAAATCTAGTAGATATGTGAAGATCACATTTATCAAGAGATGTAAAACCCACTGTGTCCTAATCTGTGTCCTTAACTGAAAAGCATTTTAGTGAAATTTTGCTGGAAGGCATTCAGAGTGAAGTGAGGAAGGCCATAGGCCTGTGATGATAAGATCATTCATTTCACCTGACTTAAGATTTCATCAGGCTTCCATTTTTTCAGAAAATGCATCTGTTAGAGGCCTCAGCAGTGCCTTCAGAAGCTTAACTGTATCCCAGAAGTACTCTTCCCCCGCCTCCAGAACAGATAGAAATAGGTATTTATGATTCTAAAATGGCTATTAAAATAAAGTATATCTTGATATTACTATCTTTGTGGATAATTTGGTGAAAAGTCCATCCAAGTTAAACCGCTGTGAGTCCTGTCACACCTTCGCTCTTCCTCTGCTCACTTCTGAGATGCTTGAAATGTGTTAATGGACCACCTTTTAGGTTTCCCATAAATGTAACAGGTAGATTAGGCTGTTAGAGCTGACAATACTTTTTTTCTAAAGTCAGTCACGCTGTACTGTAAAATACTAAAGCAGCATCCTGCTAAAGCTGTGATGCAGTTGCTGCACACACCGAGGGAGACAACACTACCTTGTATTAAATGCTACATACCCTCTGGGTGAAGCAGCACTAGCTCTGCCTTAACACTTGAAAAGGGGTCAGCAGAACACCACGTTTGGAGGCAGGCGACAGCGAGGAGGGGAGGAGGATCGATTTTAATTTTGGGTTTGTTCCTCCTCCGCTCAGCTGTTGCCATGCACTGAAGCCCCAGGTTGCCGAGTGACCTTGCCAAGGAGCCCGCAGCCGGACCTGCTGAATGGTACCATTGTGCAGACTTCTCGCAGGCGCTGCTTCGCTGGAGCCTTTTCCGCGGGTGTGGCTGCACTAGCAACTGGGCAGCCTCATCCTGCCTGGGCATCCTGTCCCGGGGAAACTCAGCCAGGAGCACGCTGAGGCAGAAAAAGGCTTCCTGCGAGAGGCAAGCCCCTTGTCAGGAGCAGAGTAAGGATGTCTCTTCTGCTCAGGTCTCCATCCCCCGATGCCAGCAGCACTACAAAGTTAACCCAAGTGATCAATACGCTATATAAGCATATTATTCAACTATCGGCGACTAATGCCACTGATGTAATCAAGTTACATAATCGCCGTCTTTGCACAAATACATCCATCTTCCTACAGATAGATCTGCATATCTTCTTCCATCCATTATGCATGAACCCAGCAGCAGTGCATAAGGGTATGCATTTTCGCACACACTACAGAACTTTAGCGTTGCAGTGTGTTGCACTGCACAACATCATAACAATTGATTGCCTCAACCTTCCCCCATTCCCTCTATCAAAATTCATCGTGCAGAGAACGATTACCAGTGTGTATTGCTTGGATTCCTTTAAATCTTTAGAGGCTGAAGTGCTTCCCTCACTCCCTTCTGCTCTTAAGAAGACAATCTTTTCTTTCCTTTTTCTCCCTGTCTCGCTTCACACCACAACTACCAGGAACTAATTCACACACAGTCCCTCAGCCAGATGCATGTATGTTTGAAATACCAAAGATAGCATCTCTGTTTGCAAATTTTCAACTCCCAAACACGTGGTCTGAGGTTTCAGTAGGTAAGTTGGGGGGGGGGGGGGGGAGAAATATAAGAGCAGCTGGATAAGAGATTTTCAGGCTAGTGACATTTACAATACTTCTCTACGACTAAGATGAGATTTTTCCTTACCGTCCCTCAGTTTATAACTGCCTTGCAGGATTTACAGGCACAGTTGTGACCAAAATTACCAGTGGCATTTAACACCCTTAGTACCAGAGCTCTGTAACACGATCAATAAGGATCGCCACCTTAAAGTTTGACAACTTGAAAAGCAGTATTTCTCTCCCTCCACTGCAGCTATGAAATGCAGCAGAATGCTGCACAGAGTTGGAAACGCTTGTTTTAACCAGCGGATAGGATCCAATCATCATATTAAATAGATTCCATCACGGACAGCTTCTTTACTATCACCTTTTCAATCAAAAAATAATACAACAAGGGAAAAAGGGGGGAAAAAAAACAAACCCCACACAAAAGAGGGAGAAATAAAATACTCCTTCCCAAATCCAGAGGGTGCAAGAACAGAGAGGGAGGGGGAGATTCTCATCGCAAAAAGCACTCACCAGAAGACCTACTGCAGTTATTTCACTCAACTGCCAATACCCGCTGTAGCTCCTCGCATCAGGATAATGCAGCAATCCCGAAAGTACCCATCATTTCAATCCCACGTCACCAAGTTAAGCAATGCCAGGCTTTTTCCTGGATAAAATGACCTTACCCTCAGGAGTCTCCCGCAATATCCCTCCTGTGCGATCAGTCAGAGAGGCGAGTGCCGGTCACCACACTGCGCACTCGGCCGGAGAAGCCCCGTGTTTACTCCTGGGGCAGAACTGGCCGCTAGTGCCGCGGCGCCCATCCATCCACCGCTGCCAGCCCCGCCGCGGGCGCAGGTAATTCCATACAGACTTCGGCGGCGCCCCCCACCCCCCACGAGTCGCCTCTTCCTTCCTAGTTCAGAAAGTGCCCGCGGCTCCGGCGGGCGGTACCATCCAGGTGTTGCGGAGGAGGGTTGTGTGTTGGAGGGGGCGGCCGGCCTGGGAGCCCCCGCGTCACCTGCGGGCACCTCCGCACCCGGCGCCCCGCCGCCGCCGCCAAGGGCCGGATACGGGCTCTGCCAAGCACAAGTATCCAGTGGGCAGCGGTCCGGTGGGGTTCCCTGGTGCCGGGCGGCTACGTGGAAAGCGCTGCGGATGAGAAGAAGGGGGCGGCGGGGGGTGAGGGGGGAGGGTGCTTGCCGTATCCTAGCACCCGCACCGCCGTACCAGGGAAAA
>JANRGW010022959.1:0-11089 GCA_024733675.1 Psilopsiagon aymara
TAGGGGTAGGGGTGGGGGGAGGGGGTGGGTGGGAGACATGTGTTATCAAATCTGAAGCATGGCAGAGTATAAAGGCTGTAATCTCATCTCAGGATTCTTATGGCTTTAATAAACTCTTCATGCTTCATTCTTGCAGTTTACTGCATCATAGGGACCCCTCTGCAAAATTGCAGCCATAAATTTTCCCTTCTGCTGGACAGATTTTACTCCCTTGCTTTGGTATATATGTCAAACTTCTTTCAACAGAGTTGACATGACAAAACTGATTAAATATTTGTATTCATACATAAAGAACTGCAATTTCTTAAATGGAGGGAAAGAAGGCAGAAGTGTTATTGACGACAGTTCATGGGTACTTCTTGGTGCTTACAAACACTCAAAGAAAAGTAAAATTCAATTCTTGTCACCTTTTGGAATGAAAATTCTTTGTCGCTTGATCTAAGATGGGCAAAATATCTTTATTATCACTGGTGTTTGGTAAAAGGTCAATCATCCAAAAAATGCATTATTGTCATTCCATCTGCTCCCTCATGTGCCTAAATCCTGAGGGCCCCCAAGAAACTGTCTGCCATTAGCAGTGATCCCTAAAAATAAAGTCCTTTTTATTATGAGTGTGGTAAGTAGACCACGTTCTCCCTTAAGGTGTTTGTCTGGCTGCGAATGCTCATTATGTTTGGGTCTGGCAGCTGCAAACTGCAGTAATTGTTTGCCTGCTTCTGCTGGAAGAATTTGTGTGGTGGAGCCTATTTCATCTGTATTCTTTGTCTCCAAGGCCCATGCATGCTCTAGGCTCACCTTGCTGCTAGCAGAGCTTTCTCCTGTGCTGTGTTGCATGGCTAGCTGGGGCCAGCTTATATGTGGTACAAAGCTGGTGGTAGCAATTGCTGTTGAAATGAGCACAGCAATGGAGCTACCTGCCAGGTATGACACCTTTGCGTCCCTGCTGCTGTCAGCCAGGCTTAGTACTGCCTGTAGGACCTATTCCAAGGAGGAGGCAAGCAACAAAGACTGTGGTTTCCTCAGCCAGGGGTGACAGAGCAGGGATGTTTTCTATGTTCTGCAAAGATGGGGTATCTCTGCTGGGGAGACAAGTGTTTTCCAGCAGGGAAGGCATCTGCAGAGCTGTCAAGGGAAGGAAACTGTAGAATGTAATTACAGTCAATACAAATGGCGAATATTTCTGTGCCCATGACAGTGGTCTGGTACACACAAGTGAGTTAGTATCAAATCAATAGTCAGAACTAGAAGAAAACATCTCTGGGCAGCCCATGCACGCATTTCTGTTGTGGTCTACACTATATGGAAACTGTACTTACAGATGGAAGTAAAGTTTGATGTGCTTGGTTTTCACTGCAAACTGTTTTGAGCAAAGCGTCATATCGGCATCAAAATGGGGTGACAGTGTGACATTCGTAAAACCTTTGCTTTATAACGTTTTGACCCCTAGGAAACAAACTAATCCTAACCTTGTCTTTGGTGTTGTGAGGTGATCAGAGAAGTTGTTAAATGGACAAGGACATTAAGAGCTTTATCTTCCTAAAATTCTCATGTGAGTTGTGGAAAAGGTAGGATATTTCTATTGCAGAAACCGCTTAGTAATGAAACTTAGGATTTAGAAGAGTTCTCTTGTTTCAGGAGCCTGCATTCAGATTAATCATGACATAATATACTGAAGGCTCTTTTACTGATAATGAAAAATAAATTCAAATAACCCTGGTGCCTCGGTATAAATGTCACAAAGTTTGAAAATGCAAGTCCGGAGTATCAAAACTCCAAAGGTCTTCAGATTAAGAACCAATTTTAAATTTGCAGCTATCATGCTGGTTTCAGCAGGGAGCAAGTCTAAAAGGATGCAGCGAATGAATTGAAAAAGCAGTTAAGATTTATGTGTCTGAATTACCACTGTCAAAAGAATCTTTTCCTTTTTCAAAAAAATGGCTCATATTAAGTCTGTAGATACCTAAGGAAGGGAAGAAAAGTTGCTAAGCCTTAAGTATGAAGACAACCATGAGACAAACGTTTCATAATTAAGGAGGATTGTAAGATGGATGGGAAGATGGATAGACAATTACTGGGAGTTTCTTCTGGCCTTATTTCTTGTTGCCCCACAAATCTGAGAACTCATTCTGATTATCCACATCCATGGTGGGACCCGGTGGAGTGTGGCAGTGGAGGTAATGGTGCTTTTCTCAGGTCTTTACATATGTACTCACTAGGAGCACTTCCTCAGAGTGTTGCACCTCTGGTGTGTAGAGGTTGCTGCTTCTTGGAATCCAGAATGCTTCCACAGCATGCACACTAACTGTATTAAATGCCCTGAGATGCATACACTGAAAAGACTTTGAGGACCTTTATAGCATCTCACTGATGTCTTGCCTAACATGATGCAGCAAAAAAGGTAATTAAAGTATGGAAGGCCAGATTTTTATTCTCAATGGGTAGGAAAAAACAACCAAACAAATAAAATGAGGCTCTCCAAAATAGTTATGTGATTTAGTAATACTGGTTTCAGGTTTCAATATTTGAAATTGTAGGGATCTATAGTGTTTCATTCCATGTTAATTGAATAAGAGGTTAAGATGTGCATTCTTCTAGTAATCTATATTTCCAGCCAAGGAAACACTATGATAGATATTCCAAGGAGAAGCTATGCTAAATATATGTAACCAAACTGTCCAGCACAACCCGCCACCAACAGAGTTGCAGTATTTTAGCATAGATGCAGATCATAGTAGGAGCTCGGGCCGCAAGCAGGACAAAGAAGTATGCTTTCTACAGGACACCTTAGGGATCTCTAAGGAAGAAGCAACCACTGTAGTGTTTTTCTGCCAGTTTTAGCCAGACAAGGAGTGTGCCCATTAACCTTCACATCACATTGCAAGGTCTATTTGCTCAAGACTTTCCTTGACAGAGAGAGGTTATATGCCGAGCTGATTTGACAATAAAGGCATCAATGTCAGTTCTGCATTCCTTTTATGAACTCATAAAGTTTTAAATTGAAATACATTTGTTCAGAGACTGAGATTGGTATACATCCATCAGAGAGGAAAATAAAATATCACACTATTTCTGATTCACCAGCAGCTGTACAGAGCATAAGAAGCTGCTGTTCTATGTCAAATGTGTTACTTAACCAAGTGGAAAAGGGGAAACAAAAATTCTCACAGCCCCATCCTCCTCCTATTGTCCCGCTGCGTTCTTTGATGCATTTCCAAGGCACTGGGTTCCTAGACAAAACTTGCCTGAGCATTGGAAATTTTCATGTATCCAGGACAGTTTGTCACCCAGCTGCCACACCCTACCCATTTCAGGATTCAGATGTGAGACTACCCAGTCAGATAAGATTATGTTTCTTGTAGGTTTATTCAGTCTCTGTAGTTATACATACTGGAAGATGAAACAGAAGAAGAGCAGGGCATCTGAACAAGCGACTTCTGTGGACAAGGGAGAAGTGGATGCACATCTGCTAAACAAGAGGATGTCCAGGGAATGTATTGGCCCAGTTAATCCCCAGAACTCTGATTAGACCTGTTTTAGTGAGATTTGTGATCCATGCTGTGTCCTAGAGCCTCAGAGGATTCAGTCAGCATAATGAAATTTCTTGTTCAAGGGAAGCATTGCTCTGAAGTTGCAACCTGCCTGTGTGTAACTTGGATGTCTCAAAAGCCAAAAGCAGGCTACAGGTTTGGTAGCAGTGTTTGGACTGTCGTCTGTCATTGTCATGCATTTTTCCTTTCACTTGCTAGTTTTCTGCCCATTATGCCTGCTCAGCTGCCTAAACTGTTCTCATAACAAAGCTACAGGAAGCAGGTTAAGCTGTATATTAATGTTTCAGTGCAACACTGCAATTTGATAACAATAAACAGAAGCTTTTATGAGGCTGTAAATGTCTCTTTCATTTATAAATATTGTACTATAACTGCAGGCTCTGGGGTTATCAGACAGTCAAACCTTTCATCAAAACCAAATAGTTCCTAAAGTACCACTCTTAAAAATCTTTTGCAGGCATTAATGTTTCATTAGCTCTCTCAAACGACTCTCCTTGGGAATCTGTAGAGCAAGTAAAATCTAATGCGAGCCCATGGAAAAATTAACAGCATTTTTAATTCATCTGCTCAGAATTTACTCCACATGGCTTGTGATGATTCCTAGATGGTATTCCAAATGTATTCAATTTTAAAGCGTAGCAGCGAAATTAGTAACATACATACAAATGTATATTGAACAAATGCACACACACCTTCCAGCCAGGTGTCTTTCTATATGCCCATCCAGCATTCCATCTATCCCTTGCTTTTCCATGGAGAGGGCCTGTGTCTACCCTGCATATGTACATACTGGACAGAGCATATTTCAAAGCCTGCTGAATCTCTGAGTATGCTCATACTACCACACAGCACCCTGCAGGGATAGTTTATTTCATCTTGAAAAGTTTGTAGTTCAGCTACTGCGATACAGCCCTGAAGTTTGGAAATCTGTCTGTAAGATATAGCTCTTGCTGCTGCTAGCTCCAGATCGGTCTTATTTTGCCCAAACTGGGGTATCTCCATAGTGTGGGGTCAAGCATGTGCACAGGCAGCCGGGTCTGCGTGTGCAGTTCTACAGACCTGGTGTTTCCTGTCTCTGCTTGGCCAAGCCAAGTTTTCAGAAGCTACAATGCAGTTGCATCCATGGCACAAGAACCAAAAAAGGCGCTGTCCAGGTATTTGATTAATTCACTGATTTTCAGGCTAGCAGGGACACTGTGACTTCCATAAGTACACATATTACCTGTCTAATGTACTACTTGAAACAAATTGTGCCAGCAACACACAGAGCCTGTATATTCACCATATTCATTGGTCCTTGTTGGGTGCATTTTACATCCAGCTTTGTAAAATATATATCCTCAGTTCCTTCTCACCATATAGATGTGAGTATTTTGCAAACTGTTGCTGTTACCGCACATTGGCATAAAGCTTTATAATTGGTGTGAAAGAAATTGATTTAGGCATCCCCTACTGGCTTTGTTTTTTCCAGTTTGCCATGTGGTCTTCCAAGCAGTGTTCAGTTTTGTATAGCTTATCGAGTAGCCATTTAATATAAAGTACAGACAGAGTGCAAGTGGGAAAGATTGAACCTGCATCTTTTATTTCACAAGTGACTGGTAGTTTATTCTCTGTGAGCAGGATTTTTTTGGACAGTCAAGGCCTGAACTGATCAGAAGATGTGCTATGTGAGCATTTGTGGCCTTATAAGGCCTCCTAGAAATAGAAACGGAAGGAAATTCGTTTGTGATGTTAGGAGTTGGGATGACAGGTATTAGAGGGAGAAGGGAGGTAGAGACTGGCAGGAACATGAAGGAGATACGTCTCTGGGTGTCTGAAGGGCTGCAGGTGTGCAAATGGGCATGAGCTTGTGAAGTTCCATGATCTACATTGCTGTTCACATTATTTGTTTGAACAGGATAATATTTCAAACTACAGTGAACTGAGCTGTTCCTCGTTAGGTCACATCCAGCTCAGTGTGACTTTGGCTCTCACAAGTCAGAGAACTTTGGATTTGAGGCTGAAAAAACTGTTAACATTGGGAAGAAGAGCAAGTCTGTCCTTGACAGCAAGCTTGAACATGGTTATACGTGATGTCAGCATCTCTGTAGATTTCTGCAGAATGCTAGCATTTGTCTCACTCATCTTTCATCTCTCTGCTATTGAACCAATTGCAAGTGTGTTTATTGATTTTGGCCCAAGAGCATTAGTAAACAGGGACTCAGCAGCAAAATGGTCACATACCTAATGGGTCCCCCATGAAGCTTTGTGAACTGATTAGTCTACATTATCTGTTCTTGTGGTCTAGAAGAAACAGTTCAGCTTTGTCAGGGAAAAAAAAATGGAATTAGTAGAGTGAAAAATAGAGTAGGAACAATTGAGTTGTATGGGGCAAGTGAGATTGTGTGATGCTATTTTGATCTGAACTACTGATTTAGCACAGTCTACACAGGATTATACATCCAAGAATGCACAATATAGTTCCCACTGACTAGATGGTGTAGAATATCTCAGAAAATTATGTCTCAGGAAAGTAACTGAGCATCACAAGAGAGCAGAATGTGAGTTGACGACTTCTGCAAAAACCTACCTATGCAAAATCATTATAACAGGCCCACAAGGATGCTTTCCTGAACCATGTGCTTAAAGCATTTGTCCTGAAGTATCACATGGTTGTTTGCAGAGAGTAGAGGCCCCATTTGCAAATTCATTCCCCAAGTTGTCTTTCTTTTTCTGACACTTTATAAAATTGCTGTCTGTGTCAGTGACAAGGCAACACATAAATACATTGCAGAAGAGTTATTAGTCATTAATGCAAAGAGTCTGAGGGCATAAGCAAACAGCATTTGGCAGGAAAAATTTTTTAACGACAATGGCATTAAGGAATTCAATTCAAAAATTGTGAAGGGATTCTTTGCACATGCCTCTGGCTTCTCAGCCTTCCAGTTCTTTTTGTGTCTATTAAATATTTTTAAAGAAGCTTTAAAAAAGCAATTTAGGGTTCATTGATTTCACATGATGTCTTTGCCACAGTTTCTCACAAATAGGAACCACAGAAAATACTTCAGTGTTGGGGGAAGTACAGCAAGGATTTTTGATACTAGAAATCTTTAGAAAAGACATTACGAAAATAATTGGCTGGAAAATGAATCTGGCCAAAGTCAGTTTATAAATAAAGTGGAAATGTTTAACAGGGAAGGAACAGCTAACCCCAAGTTGGGGTGAATGATCCATCTCTTTCTGTGACATCTCTCTAAAGCAGCTGCTAGTGTTCAGTCAGGAATTACGGGGTCGATGCAGAGGTTATTTGGTATTGATCTTTGGCCTGGCTTTATGTGGAGTAGTCCGTAAAATTACAATGGTCCTTGCAAATTTATTAAAATGGCTTAAAATTTATTAATTGCTTTGGAAATGCAGGTCATGGACTCTGAACTACAATAATAAAGATTTAAACCACTACTAATTATCTGAGAAGTTTGTACAATGAGGTGGCTCAATTACCCTATGCACACGTTTCCCAGCCAAACTGCAGTGAGGCCACATAAGCCATCTGTCTTTTCCTAAGTAAGTAGGACTGCCAGCACTTCCCAATTTAGCACCATATTCCAACATCAACAATTAAAACTTATTAGTGAGGTGTGTCTGAAAATTATTACAAGAATATTCAAATAAAATATTAATATCTGAATCAAAACATGCCAGACGTGAGAAATGGGAGACATTACAAAAAGCTATTGGCATGCATCACTATTCAGGGGAGCATCAGTGGGATGCTTTCTTATCTTCATAGAAATTATGGCTGTGCTGTTGTATCCCATAGCTCCTGATAAAGGAAGAGGTCATTGTTGTACAAGTTTTTTGACAGAATGAGGTCATTGGCGTTATCCCTTATTACTTCAATAATGACCATGATAGATTCTTCATTGCTTTACCTTAGAACTGACAGTCTAATTTCCTATCCTGGCTGGCTTTTTATTTTTTTTTTTTTTTTTCTTAAAGGGAAATGCACTTGCAAAACAGGAGGAGAAGCTATGATCTGGGGATGCTGGAATTTTCCCTCTCTTCTTGTGGAAGTGTAGTGGGAATAAAAGGAGAAAAAGCTTGAGTGGATTTTGCAGCAATAAACACCTCTGTTTGTCTAGTGACGTCTGTGAAGGATGTAGTCTCTGCAGCAGGAGAGCTGGTGGAAGAAATTCTTCTCTCACAAACACGGCAGATTTTTATCTCTCAGAATGAGGCAGGAGAGCTCATTGAAGGGTTGCACTACAAAAAGGGTCATAGAAACAGCCTGAGTTAAAAGCAGTGCCTTCTAGACAGAGGAGTGGGGCTTGGCAGCAAGGGCATGGCACAGAAGTGGCTATCAGAAGTGAGTCTGCCCTCACTACCCTGCAGGGTCTCTCAGGCTCGCAGTGGCTAGAGGTGCTGCTTCTCCCATCTCTGCTAGAGATTAGGCTTACCAGTTGTCTTCATCCCAGGGGAAGCAGGAGGATGGTGGCAAAGCCCCAGGGGGACAGCAGGCTGTGACAACTCACAGGACTGTGGTGAGCAGTGCCTCACTTCACCTGCCAAAATGCTCAGCTGGTTAAACTTGGCCTGATACAGCTGGGGCAGATCCCTGCTGAAGAGACCCTGAACAGCAAAGGGCTGCTCCTTCAAGGATTGATTTAGCTGGTTTGCCTGTGTGAGAAATTTCTCATATTTGGAAGCTATGGTTAAAACATTACAGAGCTGAAATTGGAGCCTTATTATCTCAGAGAAGCTTAGCAATATTTCCACACAACTTGATTCAAACTGGCACTTTCATGCCAAAATGAAAGTGTGAGCTCAGGCTTTATTAATTTTCATAAATTTTAAGGCCAGGAGGACACATTAGATCATCTGCTTTGCCCTCCACAGCATCTTAGCCCTGCGCCCCAGTACCAAGCACAATAATGTGACTAAAGCTCCTCTTAACATTAATTTTCCATTGATGCACCACTCAGAGTAAGGGATTTGCACCCTTGACCTTGGGCATCTAACACATAAAGATTATAATTTTTTGCATTTCTCCTGTACACATTCAGTTTTTCAGTGCTGGAAGCACAGACAGTTATAACCAGCTCAGCCAACATAAAAACCACTTAAACTTTCCTGGCATAGACAAGGCTGGAGATGCAGGAGAAATTCAATGTCCTTGTCTTGTTTAATAAGTCTGCAAGCTTGAAAATGCTATTAAACATTCAGAAAACAGAATGTGACACACTTAGAGAAAGTTTGTGGGAATTACCTTTTAAATTCCTGTTGAAGTCTCCTTGAAAAATGAGAGCTGAGAACAGAATTCTCGTTTATGGTGCCTTACAATAATTTGGATTGAATGAGAACTGGTTTCTTTTCCTCTCCATTCATTTAGCCAGCAAATGGAAAATATTTTCCTTGAAAAACCTTTAGAGAGTGCATGGGAATTAAGTCATTCTAACCAACCACTGTAATAAAGATGAAATATAAATGAGATTAATTATTTCTTTTTTTGCGGAACTTCTCTTGAATTTGACCTGAAATATAATGAGCTAGATCAGGGAGACAGTTATAGGAGTAGTTGAATTATAAGAAATAAGAAGGAATGTAAAAGTTAGAGCTAGAGTTGACCTGTGCCCATAGTCTGGATCATCCTTCTTCCTCCCCACCAGATGGAGTTTGTAGTGGGTGTTGTTAATTATTTACCTAAAGCAGAGCAGAAGAACTAATAAAACACTAAGACTTCACGAGGGCAAATTTCAGTGAGTTGAATGGCTGCTTTCCTGTGTGAAGTGCCACTCTGTATTTCTGGCACAGGTGTGCCATGATCAAAGCATCTCGGGATTCAGTAGTAAAACAAGAAGGCTGTGAGAACCTCTGCAGCGCTTATGTTGGGTGATGTCTAACTTAGACACCTATGGGGCCCTTAGGGCTTTCTAGGCACTCTGGACTTTCAAATGCCATCTCAGTGCAGACATCTTGGTAGTGTACAGTGTTTTAGATCACTTACAAAGCTCATGAAAAAGCTGCTGATTTGAAAGAGGACCAAAGACCATGAAATGCCTTCTCTAGAAGCAAGTTTGTTATTCACATTTGAGGCAGAGTGAGAACTTGTCTTTCGTGTGAAACACAGAGCATTGAGACTTTGGGACTTGGATGCAGAACATGAGATGGAAATAGCATCAGTCACCCAGCAGGGACACGTAGGCATTCCCCATAATGTGGCAAGACATTTTCAGAGGTGGCATTGGCCAGTGTCTTCTCTCCTTCAGAAGAGCTCTGTTTGCTAGCCCAGCCACTGGCCAGGACATGCCGATCTCCCTGTAGTATGTAAGGGTTTGAGTTGCGGAGAGGAAGAGATTGCTCATTCAGGGCAATGGGAGCAGTGTGGACTCTGAGACAGCAGGTCTCATCCCGCAGCTTTTTTGAGGCATAAGCAACTTCATCTCTGTTTCTTTACCTGCAATAATTTCTCACTTTAAAACCTGTTAATAGGTTAATCCAAGGAACTATAGTGATTGGTTCATGATCCAGTATCATGCATTCTGTAACAAAAATAGTGATCCAGCAATGTTTATTATACAATGATGTTTGTAGAAAGAAAGAGGGGGCAGTCTGGGATAGAGCAAAAAATAAACTGATGATCTAAAGTTATAACTGCACACTAAAAGGCAAAATAATATTTTCCAAGGTTGTTACCAGGGAAAGTTAATAGAGCTTTAATGAATATAAATTTATCTCCATCTAGATTGCTAACTTCTGTGCTTTTGCTGACGTGGTGAGCAATCAGTATTTAAAAGTCTGTATTTCTTTTGATTTGCCACAATTAATGTTTCATGGCATATATGTGAGTTTATAAAATAGAAAAAAAATAATTAAAACTTGTCATTCTTGTTGGTTTTGTGAGGACTGAATGACAAACAGAGCCATAAAGCCATGTCACACTCAGAATCAGGATGAGGTGTAAATACAGGTAAATGATGCTAATGACTCTGAGTTATTCCTTCTTAATTGCCTCGTATTTTGTATGGAAACATGGCTTTAAATGAAAATGCTTATTATTCAAATTAGATGGATGTTATTACTTAGCACATTAATCTTTTTTTTTTTTCCTCCAAATGTTCACTTTACAAATGTAATTATTTTTAATCAAACTGGTTCCACTAAATTAGAGATTTGGTTTCCTTTTTCCACTCAAATTCAAGGCCTTTGCATTTAAAAGCACATAAATTTTTTATAGATTATTTCCTGCCATTTTACTTCAAAATTGCCTAATAAAATTTCAGCAAATGTGATTAAACAGCACAGAAATGTTGCCATGGTATTTTTCTTCCTTTCAGCATCGGAGAATAGTTAGTTTCTCTATTGCATGTTTGCAGCTTTACAAGAGTGGGGGTGTGTAATTAATTTGATCCCTTAATATCTGAAGGGGTCCTATAGGGATGCTGGGGAGGTACTCTTCATTAGGGACTTCAGTAATGGGTAACGGGCTCAAACTTAAACAGGGAAAGTTTAGATTGGATATGAGGAAGAAATTCTTTACTGTAAGGGTGGTGAGGCACTGGAAT